>WOGR01002779.1:5434-16859 GCA_015342045.1 Leptinotarsa lineolata | reverse complement strand
AACATCCATAGTTCTTTTTGGTATTCTACATTTCATTACGTTTTGCATTACATTTTAGTTTTTAGGTGTATTTTATCGAATTTTGCAATAGTTTGCAAAAAACTTGAGAGTCATAGCATTTTTGAATAAAGAATGAAGAGATCTCTCAAACGATATATCACAAACCTATAATTCCCCTTTAAAAAATTTGGGGGTGTACCTGTCTTTCGATGGGGGTTGAAGGTAGGGGTGGCATTTCTACCTTGAAGAATGTCAAATTATAATTTACATTTGACGTGTTCCGGGATTTTTTAAAAATATGTACAGTAATTGAAATAATCAATTTATTACATTTGGCTTTTACACACTGTATAGTATATGTTCCGAGTCATTCGTACATACTCCCTCTTTATTCATAGCCTAGAAGCTTCCGCAGCAGTACTCCATGATTCACACAGAGGCAGGTACAGTTTTCTGTATTTATATTCTGTAATTTGTAAGTATTGTGATTTTTTTCTATAAAAAAACCTTCATTCAGTCTAAAAATGTATTATGAAAACTCTGATCCCCTACATGATGAAAATTAATAACACTATTCATCTGTGTTATTGATGACTTGCTTATTTTGTGGAAATTCATGATCACTTCAATGAGAGGAATGGAAACACTTTGTTGTCTAATTTCCACTAGGTCGTAAGAATAAATAAACCTAGTGGAAGTTAGACAAAAATGTGTTTCCATTCATCTCATTGAAGTGACCACTATTCATGATAATAATTACCAGCAACTAATGTAGCTACCGTGTACCAAATTGCGTTTTAGAAATAATTTATTGTGAAAATTCTATAATTATAAAATGTATTCTTCTTCGATATTTGTGTTACACTCCAATGCAGCTTCTACGACCTCATTCCATCTCTGGAAATAATCAACATTGTGATATTTCGTTACAAAAGTGACAATTCTCTTTTGGAAGCGTCGACAAGAAACAAAAGCGAACGCCTCCAATGCCAGCCGTTTGTTGGAAATGAATAATAACTGGCATTCATCTATTTCAAACAACTCAACTGTTTGATGTTATTCTACGATGAGAAATGTGATTGCTGCTGAGCTTCATATTCATAAGATGGTTTGTTGTATATTTCGGTTGTCGTTTCTTGTTCATGCGTGAAAGATTCTCGAGAAAACCGAATAACAGCACCATCTGAAGACAAATGTCTCGGGATGGAGGTAATGAGCAAAACGAAGAGAGCTAAAGTATACACATTTTCTGGTATTAAGGATATTATTTTCATACGTGCAACTCTGACATGGACGGCCGAAAATTTTATGATATCATGGGCTGAAAAGTCCCGGGCCTCAAAAAGTAAACACGTTTTTATTTGTTCAAAATTGGCTTTATTCATCAACGTAATCTCCATCAAGAGCCACACAATCATTCCAGCGTTGCTCTAACGTTTCACTACCACTTCTGTAGAACGATTTATCTTTCGCCTTAGAATAGGTCTCAGTTTTAGAATTAACTTCTTCAATCGAGTGAATTTTTACCGGTGAGCAGAATAATGTGTTTGCAGATGCCCTCTCCCGAGTCGATGCCATCGCTGCACCACTCGATTTCGAGGCCCTCGCAGCATCCCAACAACAGGACCCGCAGCTCCAGGAACTCCGTCCGAGAAATGACTCTGGCCTGATCCTGCGCCAAGTGACAATTCCTGGATCCAACGCTGCCATCTGCGACGTCTCCACGACGACGGCTCGGCCTTTTTGAGAGCCGCCTTTCGCAGACCAGCCTTGGATGCCATCCACGGACTGTCGCATCCTGGTGCCAGAGCAACCACCAAGCTCGTCAGACAGCGCTATGTTTGGCCCTTCATCAACGGAGATTGTCGCACTTGGGCCTGTGCCTGCATCCAGTGCCAGCAGATCTCATGACATGTCTCGACACCAATTGGCAATTTCTCAGCACCATCTAGACGGTTTGAGCATGTCCACATCGACCTCATCGTCATGCCGTACTCCGAGGGATATAGGTATTATCTCACATGCATCGATCAATTTTCTCGATGGCGAGAAGCAATACCTTTCCAGGTCCAGGAAGCCGAGACCGTCGCCAGGGCATTCTACTCCACCTGGGTGGGACGTTACGGCGTTCCGCTCCGCCTTCCACGTCTTCGTCAGACACGACGCTTCAGGAGGACCGCTCCAGCTGCCGTACGATGGACCCTACAAAGTTGTTTCTCGAGCCGAAAAACACTTCACGCTCTCGATGCGAGGCAGAAACGTTCCAGTTTCCATCGATCGCCTCAAACCAGCCTACATCATCTCCGAGGACATCGCTGCACCAGAAGGTACCACTGACCTGGACGACGAAGATGACGACAACTTTATTCCGGTTCCCCCAGGATATATTCGGACTCCATTGCAACAGGAACCAACATCACCACCTGCCTTCAGGACGCGCTCAGGTCGTCGTATTCGATTCACTGAACAATACCAGGCAGACTTCAATTAAATAATCAAATGTTTCATTTTGACGATTTCAATCAAATCACAATATGAAATAATTCGCAAACCATTTTTTTCTTATACAGCAAAATTTCCAATTTCATTTTCTTATACAATTTAACAGTTCCATAAATTTTTGCACATTCGCGTTCAAATATTCAAAAATAGAATTTCTCTCGTTTCATACTTTTTTTAACGCAATTCGATTTCAATTTATAACTCGCGATTCAACCTCAACATTCCATAGATTGTATTTTTTGCAAAAATCTATTAAACTTGGAAAATGAAATTTCAATTACAGTTTTATGTTTGCAAAGATTTATTCAACCTTTAGTAGCTCAAATAGCTCAAGTAGCTACAACTACTAAGTTTAAAAACATTTTATTTGTTTAATGATTTTTTCGCAGTATATGACCCAGGTGAATCTTGAGCAAGAAACTATTTTTACGGAAGGGTGAGATTGAGTCACTATGATCACATCCTACTTTATCTGTTCTGTTTATCTGTTTTTTCCGTTAACCAGCTGTCGTCTAAGTAGTCGGTTGCGAAATGTATCGAAGATATTTTTTTTGAATATTTTTTTTTCCCAGTGTATCACCCAGGTGAATCGTGAGCAAAGAATTATTCTCGCGGATGGGTTAGATTGGGTCACTATAATCACATCACATATATCGTCTGAGCAGTCGGTTGCTAAAAGTATCAAATTTTTTTTGGGTCCCAATATATCGTCAAAGCAGTCGGTTGCGAAAGGTATCAAAAATATTTTTTTCCAAAATTTGTGTTTTGCAGTGTTTCACTCAGGAGAATGATTTAGCAAAAAATTTTGGATATTAATGTTTCACAAAAAAGTTCTTTCACTGGGATTGCTCTCACGACGTTTCGACAAAGTCTCATTTGTCTTCATCTGGTGATTTTGTTTTTTGTTAAAGTGTTCGGAAGTCGAGCAACCTTACTCGGTCGCTACCTACTATATAGGTAAAGTGATGTACCTTGCGTGTTTGAAAGTAGACCGTCCTTAAACGAGCTGCCTTTATACAAAATAGGTACTGTTGTTGGTTTTTTTACTGAGTTCTTCTTCTTCTTTTCCTTCTTCTTGACTGACCTCTTCCCGTAAAGGTATGCAAAGTATATATGCCATATATTTGGCGATCGTATTATTGATCCTTTTTTTTTATTTCTACCAGGTAATCTGACTGGGGATATGTATTTGGAATTACTCGAAGATATCGTTGACCCAACGTTAACGGACATAATAGAAAACGATAACTGATACCTTGAGGATCACCTAATATTCCAATAGGACGGAGCTCCTCTATATTTTGCTGTAGCGGTTCGTCAGTACCTGAATGAAAGATTTCCTAGACACTGGATTGAAAGAAGAGGATGCATTGAATACCTCCTCCCCTTGATCTCCCGATTTATCCCCAAGAGATTACTTTTTGTGGGGCCATTTGGAAAGTAAAATATACGCCACTCAGCCTGGTTCGTTAGAAGAGTGACGTCAACGTATTATAACCGAATATCGTCAAATAACCCCAGACATGCCCCAAAACGTCAGAAAATGTTTAGAGATGAACTTATATTGATGATGTATGGCAGTGAATGAGGAACACTGCGAGTATCTACTGTGAATTAATGTAGTTTGGATTGATCTTAGTTGAATTTATGCACATCTTTCCAATTTTCAAGTTCATGCAATGTTAACTTTTTCAATTCTTGTTATTTTCTCGTGTACTACCTTAAATACAATATCATTAGTTGGAATACGAACCAGTTGTTTTTCCCGCAATAGGGCGCCAAAATGAAAAGTTAGATAGCGAACACTCACATGTCTGAATTTTGTATGGAATTACCTGTTCAATGCTGTGTCATACTTATTACTTTTCATATTCAAATTGTATGAGTGACCAAGGGGTGGGGAGAGAAGTATGACAGTTGAGGTTACGACAAGAAGATGTCCTCCTTGGATTTAAAATCGACGTGTTTTTGCATTATTTTCACAACACATGTGTTTTGAAGAATTCGTTCTCGACGCTAGGTCGAATCCAACCATAATTAAAAATTTTGTCGGCCATCTTGCTTTTGCATCGACAAAAAAATCATAATTTTCGATCCTGAAAATCCCCACTCACTAATTTTAATTCGAATCAGACCATAATTACAAATTTCGCCCGTCATCTTGGAGCCATCATCTTGATTTTATGCATTGACAAACAACAGACCTTCTTTGGAGTATTCTTTCCATGTATGGAGCTCCGCCCCTAAGCATACTCTGAAGCTACTGGATTCCATCCAAAACAGAGCCATTCGCCTGAATGGAGACACAAATATAACTTGCAACTTTGATAATCTGGAACATCAAAGAAAGGTTGGATATTTGTCTCTTTTATATAGATACTTTCACGGGAAGTGTTCAAGGGACTTGATACATTTGATTCCACCAAGAGCGGTGCATATCAGAAATATGCGACGGACTGAGGCTGCTCATCGGTTTGAAGTTCAACTCAGTACACCTCGAACTTCGTTGTTCAAAAACTCTTTCATTTGGAGAACTGCGTTCATGTGGAATAAACTTCCTGAGAACGTTTTTCCTAATTAATTTAATCTCCAACGATTCAAATCCAAAGTTCTAAAATTGTTCGTTCCGTTAACCAGCTGACGAACGTTAACTCTCAGAAGTCGAAACTTGTGCGAGGAATGGATTAACGAGGCCTTACCTTTTAACGTGTGATTTCCCAGCACGGTGGCCCGGCGGGGAATCGAACCCCGGTCTTCCGTTCGAAAGGCGGATATATTGTGTGGGATAGAATTGTGTGCGCCTCAGGGCAACACGAGGGCCATATGAAATGGAAAATCGATACTTAACCCTTTAGGAAACCTTATCAGCTCGAAGCTCGGTTGAACTCAATGTATTGGCAAAAATATTAGAAATTCGCTTATGTCATCTTTCAAAATGACAAAATGTGTATATTGTATCATAAAAATCGTACAACAAAGCTTATTTATATATAGACGTCTATTCTAGGACATTTCTTTGCCTGAATTATGAAGGATGAATATGAAAACTTTTGTTCTATTAATACGTTTATTTCAGGTTTTATCCAATGAACACATTGTCAATAATAATAATTATAATGAAATACAGATTGCACCATTATCAATATTCATTGGGTAAGTAACAGAGAATTACATGAAATATTGAAATAATCATCTAGTCCAAGGATATTCTTTTCAGTGATGCAACATTTGGCACATTGATACATGGTTGCACAAAATATAGACCCATTAAAAAGGGTCATTGAATATCTAACAATCAGAGATTTGAAAGTGAAAATCAAAACAAATCAGTCTTAACACTCCTCTCTTCTCATAAAAGTAGGAGATAGGCATTGAGACTATGATCTTGCAGAAAACTACTACTAGAACTACAACTAAAAAACTAGTGTCTTTGTTGATACTAGTATAGTATTTCACAGTTCTGAAAATTGTTCTGCAACTGTTTCGTAATCAATATTGCCAGGTATAATATTAGCTGTAGTACTGTCAGGAAATTTGTTATTTTCTGAAATATAATGAATATAATTTTTTTTGTAAATTCAGAGCAGTAGTCAATGTTTTCACAATGACATATTTCTGCTAAATATTACTTGGATCTCCTTGAAGTTTGTAATTGCAGAAATGATCATTGTTTACATGAAAATAATATTCAGTTGATGTTTTTCAGTAAATATACGAAATTTGAAAGTGAATTGAAATTCAAAAACTCATATGAATGAATTAGACTAAAAGCTTTGACCATGTGGAAATACAAATGAGTTTCAGTGAGTATTTTCCATGCACTATACCAACAAGTGTTTGTTGCAAATGAAAAATTCTCAAATTTTCATTGCAACCATTGGAAAGTCGATAGATGAAAAAATTGGAAAAGACACTCAAAATTGTCGATGATTGTCTTTGAAATTCCAATAAGTAGTCACGTACTGGTTCACTTTTTATGTATTTCAGCCTCAAAAAAATTACATATCAGTTCATTAGAAATTCAAGTTACGATAATCAGATATAGAAAAACGATTGAAAATTGTTGTTTCTAATAAGAAAAATATGTTACTCCCTCACTCATCTGATTTTTCACTTCTCGAGTCGATACATCCGAACAATTTCAGAGTACTTAAGGCTAACCAAGAAATTATCAGGAAACACAAATAGTTGGTTTATAATAATGCAATCTGGCACTAGCTACTTTAGTGACACATCAATATGAATAAATATAATTTTTTATTTCAAGGTACCTTTAAGGCTATTTGAGATCACTAGTGCACTATATACCCCTACACTTGTGCAGTTGCACGAAAACAGTTTAGAAATCTGACTGCCATACTGGTCCAAAAACAGCGACAAAAAATAAGTTACTACAATGGACTTCAAAGAATTTGAGTTTTTACAGCTCGAGATAACAGTGCCAAACTATTTTTCGAGTTTATTGATCGTGGTCTGCAGCTGTTCATGCCTGAAGTTTCCTCTGGAACTGCGGCAGACACTATCAAATGCAATGATATCATCTAGGATGCTTTCGTTACCTCATCGCCTTTGAAAATGTCTTCCACGGTTGTAAACATAAACACTACAGACCCACAGCTCAGAAAATTGTTTTGACTCCATGGAATTCGTCAAAAATCAGTCCTTTCGATGATTTTATGATAAAATTTTCCGAAGTTTACAGAATTCAGTTATTTTTCATTTATTGACGATATTTCACCACAATACCATACCAAGTATCTAGAAACCCCATTGGCTGTGTCTGAATTAGATGATTCTGATCACAGGACATTTTCAGGTAATTTGACATTCTTTGGTATTTATGACTAATAACATTCCATAATTGAAAACTTCATTAACACTGATAAGAAATCTTTGAGATGCTGAATCAGAATGATAAATTTGAAAATACGAACTTGGAACTGCATATGAACCACTATCTTGAAATTGAAAAATATGAGATATTATGTCAGAAATCTAGAACATACCACAAGTTCAGTCTGATGAATGCCAGTTTTGCACACAGTATGAACCGTTATTTAAGATACACTTTTTTGTATACTGGTTTCTCCCCTATCATCATCTCAATGACCAAATATTGACTGGATATATTGTGAATTGTCTTTAGTACACGCTCTTTGTGAAAAATGAAAGACTATATGAAATCGAACAATATATTGAGGAACTGTAACTAATCATACCCATCAAATGCAATGAAAAAACATTTTTTTCCACACAATTCTTGAGAATATTTCTTTATATAAAACAAATCTGAGACATCGTAAAGTGAATAAAGGTAAGTAAAATATGTATATTTACGAAAGTAGTGTAATATAAATGATGAGATATTGATATATTGATTTGATAATCGATTTATTATTTTGTTATTGGCCTGATAAGATTCGGATTTGATTTGGTTATTGTTAATAAAAGAAATATATATTACTTCAGTAAAGAACACAGGTGAGGCGCATGAAAACAACAACTGTTGAAACCTTTATACAACACCAGATTCTTTGATACTTTCAAAAGATGAGAGAAGTAGGAGAAATGATCAAGCTTGACTATTTTATAAAACTTTGCGGTTTTCATTTCTTTGCAACGCAAAATAGGATAAACATAGGAACTGTCAGATAGGACAAAGTGATGATTTCAACTATAGTTGATAGGTGAGTGGGTAGACAATTTCTAATATACCTTTGAGATATGACTACATTAATCGTTTTCCTTATGAGAAAACGCTGAATATTAATAGGGAAAAAACAATAAAAAAATTTTGGTCTGTTAGTATTTCGCCTCTCTGAAATTTGGAAAAATCATTGGCCAATTCCGTGGTAATCGATTTAAATTATTTATTCAGGTACCATCCCAGAATTATCTCAGGAAAATCAACCTTTTTTGCTGATGATATTAGCGAAAATTTTCAGAATCGGTCATCTATCATAAAATTCCGAAAGTACCCATCAGAAAATATTCGATAGTTTGACTGCCCATTTTGCAATAAACTTAAACATTTTTTAATTGGACATGGGCTGGTTATTGTCAATAACAAACATTTGCCAACTGCTCATAGATAATTTCTCTCAATCCTAGGGATAACAAAATTCTCAACAATAAAATTCTATCAACAAACATAACCTGAATATAAATTATATAGACAATAATTATAGGTATACTTTGACATTAAATTTCGAAGTAGTTGAGAGATATGTCAAGTTATACCTATTATAATCGATAACAATAATAAGCACGTCCAACATAAATCACCATTATAAAGTTAGATAAATTCTCAATAATATGATAAATACTCAATAAGTTTATCAGTTGCCACAATTGCCCCAAAAAACTTCAACGAAACACCAATTCCTTGTACATTGATCTGCAAAAATTAGGAAGGTGTTCCAGCTCAGATTAACCACGGACATCAGACTAATATCCACTGGACATCCAATTTATGTTCAAAGGATATCTTATCGACCTACTGAGTGTAATAACTTTCACGTCCATAAGATATCACACAAAATTGTATTTCCTTATATACGATATCCGGTGTCGTCTGGGAGGCATATTTTTTAAACAACTGCTACATCCCCATACGCAGTGGTCATAACAGACAATATAACGTTAAGCTGCCCCTTCGTGTGATCATTTTGTTCAGCGCCCCGCAAAAGAAAAAAATTGTCGCTGCCACGGCATATCGCAAGAAAGAAGTTCTACGGTCAAACATTTGAGGGAAGAGCATCTCTTGCTGTGTGCGGTCGTCCAACTTGCAACAGGACGGATAGTTGTTATGCACCCCGTATGTTCTTCAAAGACTGTACATAGAAGAGAAAGTCTCTCCACATGTCAGATAGTAATCCGTAAAATATTTTTTCCATTTCGTTATTTGTATGAAAATTTCCCGTTTGCACTTACAAATTACTATCGGAAACCATGTGTGAGCTAATTTACATACTGAATATATTTCTATCACTCGTAATTTGACATTTAATATAGTAAATATTAGTAAGTATTGCTCAAAATCCTTAATTTATTCATAGGTACATGAGAACATGTTTTTATTACCATCTAAAAGAACATAATACTGAATGACTAATTTCACTATTCGACAGATTTACGAAAAAATCACTGTACTGAATAACGCACGCAACAGGAAAAATCTACGATTTGTCACAAATATCGTGTTAAACGTTTTCAGGAGCTTTGTGCTTTGGTATCAAAAATGTGTGTGCATTCGAACACTCCACGGTAACATTCATACCTTATACTACATCGAATATTCTAGAAGTTAATCTACAACATTTACATATTTCACATTCCAAAACTCCTCTGACATCTGTCGAAAACTTTTAATCAAACAATGAAGCGAATCGAATGAAAAACTATAAAAGGTATCATTTTTCCAATTCTGAAGACGTTTGAGCCTCCAAATTGTCAAGATGAGTATTTGCATAATTTCGTATTTCTTTTATAGGCGGAATTATTGAATTCGATAAGTAACTGATAAATAGAATGTTTTTCTCTATAAAAAATACTTTGAATTCATGCAGCTTTGGGGCGAACTAAAATGATTGCCCCTTCTACACATGAATGAAGTTCTCCATTGACATTTTCATTTTTTCAGATTGTGGTTGATGAAAAAACTCTGAGATTTCCTTTAACAAAAATCACTCTCGATCAATAGTTTGTAATACAGAAGTACTATTTGAAGTAAATTTTCAATCTAAAGTGACCATATGACACTAGTGAATGGGATTCCACTAACCAGATCCGATGATATACAAATAAACAGAAAGGAGTTCACAGATAGTAGTTGGTATTAGTAAAAAAAGAAGAGCTACTCTCTTCAAGTCAGATCATGAAAGATAAAAGGGAATTATGTATCAAAGATTCAAGCAAATGCAAGAAAATTGAAGACCAAGAATTGGCTATAATGAATCCCTATCACTAGCTTCCGTAAGGAATTTCAGTCTGCCTACTCCCAAGTAAAGATTCAGAATCCTCAGGCTGTGGTCTTGTATTTATGTCCGTCAACTGTTGGAGTGGGATTGGAGGATTTTTTTGGAAATGAGGGTTAAAAAAAATCAAAATCAAATAATCTTCATTTTCTTTTCAGGTAATAATACTAACAAAAATCTAATTACACTATATACAATACTGAAATCACTTTCCCACATCCGGGAGTTTGGATAGGTAAAGGAACCGGATAGGTGTGAGAGGGGGAGAAAATGGCAGGAGGGTGACTGGTTGAGCCCAGCAAGACAACAAATATTTCCGCTTCAGCCTCCGTCTATGACATCTCACTTTCTGCAGAAGCTCACGCGAGAGTTCTCCTTGCATTGCGGTTTCGACACTCCTTATCTCATTCTAGTCTTTGCAAGCTAATGTAGGTTGTTCAGAACCTCCTGGAAAAAATTCATGAAAAAAATAGGTAGGAGTGATTTGGCGATCACGCGAAAGCGTGAAATATCCTATCCAGATTCCCTATGCACTACGCGCGATCGCGTTCGCGCCGCTCAAAGAAGATATCCAATGTACAAGATTATGATTACTTCTAAGTACCGTGACGTCTCTTGTCAGCGGGGTTTTCGGCAGAAAAGCCTCCTGAGATAGCTTCCTGATGTGTTTAGTGACCGTCTTGACTTCAGCCAGATCCAACTGGATCGCCAGGCTCAAGTGTTTCTGAAAATTCAGGCGTCTATCCAGGATAACTCCCAGATATCGCGCGCTTCTCTGCTCATCAACGCTTCTGCCTCTGATTCGCAACTTCCCGAAGAACTTTAAGTTGGTAAATTTTTTCGTAATGTTGACGAGCTCCGTTTTCGATGTGTTCATCTCAATTATGTTCCTGTCAAAGAACGGCACGACTATCGAGGTGGATCTGCAGTTGCTGATTAGCCACCTC
>WOGR01002778.1:1035-16861 GCA_015342045.1 Leptinotarsa lineolata | reverse complement strand
ATAATCCAAAAGAAATTTTGGAAACATAATCTTTGATGCAAAGTATGATTTAAAAAAGTCATTTTCTAAAAAAAATGTTTATTATTCAAAAACGGATTTGTTATCAAGAATTTATTTCTACCACTTATAATTGATATTGGGGAACTATTTTTTATATCATAATTCAACTTGCTCTTTAATGATTTAAAAAAAGTTTTATCCAAATTTCTATTATTTATTCAACTAGCAATTTGTTGTGAAAAAATAAATTTTTTCTTTATATTTTTTCTTTTCCTAAACAATGTAACAAAACCACCTATATTTGTGAAGAAAATCATATCGAATTTCAGTAATTGTTTTCTCCTTTACTTTATCATTCTTAACTGGTTTTTTATACGTTTAAAGATATTTAATTGAGATACGATAAAAAAATTGATACTTATTTATCATCTATCAACAAATTTAGCCCCACATTCAAATTCTTACTTATAAAATATATTTAGGAATTGTTTTCGAATTTTAATGTATAAATATCTTACAAACTATAATAAGTATGACCATATCACTCATATAATTTTTCATGGGACGTATAGTTATCAATAATTTCAGCTTATCACTTCTGCTTTAAATCTATTGCTTTATATATTATGAATAAAAATAAGTTTCAGTAGAAAATAATGTTAATTAACTAATGCATTATTGTCTGGAAAATCACGATAAAAATTTTTTTACTACGAATTAGTGTTTATTTTTCCATTCAGTTGGTGTCTCAATTTTTTCAATTCTTAATTTTGATATGTAATGAGTTGAAATAATATTTTTCCAATAGAGGTACGAAGTAAGAGTACTCGGAAATTATAAATATTGGTCCTACAGTTCCGGGAGGCGGGCCTTTTTTGGGAAGTTTCCTCCTCTTTTTGAATCTGTTTTCAAATTTAGAAAACGTCAAATAGTTTTTTTGAGATATTTGCAACAAATCAAACCCATTTTTTCTCAATTAATTGTTTATAACTCTTGCAATTTTGGCAAGCGGGACATTTTTTTCAAAAATATTCTACGAGCTATCCTGAATCGAATGACCTATAAATAATTCATATTTTTTGAAGGCAGAGAAAAAATTATGACCTAATAGGCACTTGTTGACTAGAGTAATATTCAGGAAAAATAGAAAATAACTTTCAATTATATCACTATGTGAAGTATCAGTTCATTAATTGTAATGACTTTAAATTTTCCCCCATTTCAAATTCAACTTACTTATATGTCTTTTGTACTATTAGATTCATTTCATGTTTAGCGTCACAATAAGTGTTAGTTATTCTAGATTTGAATCACCACATTTCATGATGACCATTAACAGTTCTATTATTTGATTACGTATTTTTTCCTGGTCCTGCACAAAATATTTCAATTTCACTGGACTTATCAAACTCAATGTACATTATTGATGGCGATGAATAAAGTTGTTACGGCAACTATTTATTGTAGTAGACGAATACAGAAATTAACTGTTACACTAAGGGATAGGACGTAAGGTAAGAAGAACTCTGTCTTTTAGAATAGTTTTTGAAAAAACACTTCAAAATAACTAATAGTACGGTCATTTAGTTGAAAAAATGAGTCTACTAGGAAAGTTTTCCGGGAGTTTTTGAATTAAGTGATTTTACAGATTTTGAGGTCCTTTTTCAGAATTTCCACTTTGCCATATTGTATTTTTGTCGCTTGCATCGCTATATTGGACAAATGGCGTCGAAAATCAGTTTTTTGATGACATCTCCTTTCCGAGTCATTCCACGAGGAAAATATTCAAACTAGAGAAAATTTCCTACAATTTATGTCTCGATTATTTTTTCCATAAATTCAATAGTTTTGGCGTACGAACGCTGCAAAATTTTATTTAACACACTACCTTGAGGTATAATGCTTAGCACACTAGTATCCATCTTCGCTAGTACTTATATATTCCCAAAACAGTAAAAAAAATTCACAACAACTCCTTGAGTGACGAGAAAAAATTAATTTTATTAATCTACACGGCAAAATACAAATCTGAGCAAGTTTATCGAGGCATTCAAAGATTCAAATGCTGATCCAGAGATAATCGCTAAAACTGGAGAACATTTCCTTCTTGACTCGTAAAGTTACAGTGAAATCAATTGAAACGACTATAGATATGAATGTTTCACAAATTCAGCATATAAAAGTAAATGTATTATGGCGTCGCTATCTCCAACAGAAGCAGCAGCAAGGCTACATTCGTTTCAAACCTATCACCAGATTAAGCAGTGGTGTGGGAATGAAAAAAAATTCAGAGCAGTGGGGATGGAACAGATACAAGAATGGATTTATTCGTGTTTGACACTTGAACCCCCGCTCCAAAATGTAAATGTGGAAAAGAGTGTCAAAAAGCCTGTGGATGCAGATGGTATTTGTGATAATTCACATGATAGCGACGAAGGGAAAGGAACGGAGGCAGGTTTCGACCAAACTAATGATGAAATTGAAAATGGAGAAACTCCAGAAGAATTTGATGATGTCATCGCCAATGATACTCAAAAAATTTCAGTCAGTGACGTCCCAATCGCTGATGAAGACAAGAAGATCTTAACGAAGAAGATTACGAAAAATTTTCGAATTATACATGACGAGTGAATTTGTCCTACTGGGGAAACCTTATTGTAAAAACGTGCCATGTGCGTGGTGTGGAAACGCGAAAACGTTTATTAAGAAACACTTTACTGCGCTCGTAGGCAGTAACTATTGATTCAACGAAAAAATTTGTTGGGACATAAATTGTAGCAAATTTTCTCAAGTTTCATTTCATATGGAGATATTTTCCTCGTTAAATAACTCGGAAATGAGATATTGTTTAAAAAATGCGTTCCTGTGCCATTTTTCCAATATGGCAGTGTGAGCGGCAAAGACACGAGGTGGCAAAGTGAAAAGTCGAAAAAAGCGCCTGAAAATCTATAAAATCACTCATTTTCAAGACTCCCGGAAAACTTTCCAGGTGAAACTACCAGTTGACTGTACTATAACGAAATACCAAGTGCAGAATTCGGACATCAAGGCAACCGCTTACTTTTAACATTTCATAATCGACTGAAATCATTTTCGCCTGTAAATATATGTATTAGTAAAAAGTAATGTTGTTATATTTATTTTTGTATTTATTAAAAATCATTCAGTTCATATAAAGTTGTCTTTTATTATCGAGTTGGACCCCTTACCCTATTGCATTTTGCATAAATGGCATTCTCAATGAGTTTAAGGTTTCAAAACTATCATGAATTTTTTCACCGAGGTGTAAGAAAGAATAGCTGTCCTGAGGTATTGACAGTATAAAAAATTTCAATATTTATCTCGAATAAAAAATGGCTAATGAAACCTGAAGGATATTTAATAGAAAGTTGGTTATTATTCAGGTGAAATAGGGAAGATGCTTTTTCAAGAGAATTATTGTACCCCCTTGTAATTTTCAATTAATTTCTTTTTTACACACAAACAATAATAATAATAATAATAATAATTACCGCAAGGCATTTGATACAACATCGCATGAGCTTATTCTGCATTTGCTCAGATGCCTTGCGGTACCCGAAAAAATAGTGAGATGCCTTGAACAACTGATCCCTCTCTGGCGGACTCGCTTTACCATAACAACTGGGCGAGCCAGAGTCCAAACAGGGTGGGTCACTTTCAGAAGGGGTATATTTCAGGGCGATTCCCTCAGTCCCCTTCTCTTCTGCATCTCACCATTGCCATTATCCGTTGCGCTCAGAAATACTCGAGGGTATAACTGTGGCACCCCCGGAAACCGGAGGCACAAGATATATGATGGAATTGGCCGATACTTGATGAAAGTCCATAACCAACGTATTCAAAATACTTTATTGTGAGACTTTCACTAAACAGTTTTACAAAAACGCAACACCTGTTTCGCCATACAATGGCTTCTTCTGGCGTGTCTTCACAACCTAACTAACTTATTCTACATGAACCATGCATTATATAACTTCACAGTTTAAAGTACCTACATTCCAAGTACCTGAAATATACCCGGTCATTCAATATTTCATACGTACGTATGAAATATTAAATGACCAGGTATATTATTTCAGGAACGTGGAATGTAGGTACTTCAAATTGTAAAGTTATGGTTTATGTAGAATAAGTTAGTTAGGTTGTGAAGATACGCCAGAAGAAGCCATTGTATGGCAAATCACTGGTTTCGTTTTTGTAATGAAAATCTCACAATAAAGTGTTTTTTTAATTAGTTATGTTAGTTATGGATTTTGCTCAAGGATCGGCCAATTCCATCATATACTTGAGTGCTTTCCCAAATAATAGTTTCTGAATCAATAATATTCAAATAGTTTCTTCAACAGTCTACATCAATTAAAAAGAAAATCTATTTTCAATCATCGATTGTGTCAAATAATACTGGATTGTTCGTCAAAGACAAACCAAGAAAATTTACATCCACTTCAAGAGTTCAACACGTCAACGAGATTTTATTGTCTATTTGAATGCTTTCCTAAATAAAAGTTCCAGAATCAATAATTTTTGAATGATTACTCCAATAGCCTATTTCAATTTTTAAAAAAATTATACCGTCAATCGACGATTGAGTAAAATCGCACTGAATGATCAGTTAAAGACGAACCAAAGGAAAATATATCTTTTTGATTTTATGGGCCCCACACAGAGCGGCATTCTTTTGATTCCCAGAAGGCAACGATTTAATAGCATTTCGGGATGTCGAGCCCTTATGATATTTGACACTTGAAGAAGTACCTGTGCCTAAATGTTCAGAAATGGGACCTGTCATGTTCTTCTGTTAATTACTATGACATCGGTACATCTTTCACCAGATCGTGAAAGAAATATATTGCCCAGGATATTATATAGACTGGTTTATTTTCTCTGTTTACCTCATCAGTTTTATGAATCTCACAGGAAGATCATGAGAAAGTGTATTTTATGTGCTGTACAAAATCTCCCGGTGAATTATATGTTTTGAGTTAGGTTTATGGTTGTTGAAAGAATCGAGGGGAGAAGTGTTTCATAACCCAACTTTCTTAGTTATACGTCGTCTGGAAAAAAATATAAAAAAATATCTGGGCACCATGGTTGAGATGCAGAATACCAAAATGTGCATAAAAATGTATTTTCGTAATGAAAAACTATCCGGATTTATCGAATTATCATTATTAATTGATTTTTTCTGCTGATTGTTCCGCTGTTATATTATTTTTCATCTTCACATAGCATAATTTTTGTTCACTTATTTTCATGTTGATATAATATCAAATAATAACCTAATTCAATATTTTTAGTTCTTTCTTCTTTCATAGCCTCTCAGTTTTGAAATCTGATATTGTTTCTTAACAATTTCAAATGCCCCTTCAACACGTTTTATTCCTAAGGCGAAAACTCAAGGTATCACGCGTTACTTTCAAGATTACTCTGAGCTATTTCAGGATAAATTCCCAGTAAATAAAGGAGTTCTTCGAAACACAGGATGTATGTAATTCCACTCGGCATTCATAGTACATGCCAAGTTTAAAATTCCATTTGAAATAATATTACGTGTACATTGATGACTGGCTCTTATGGCGTTTTGCAGCCGTTATTAGTTGAGAATGATTTGAACGCACTACTATGTATGCTTCTCATATTAGCCAACAGAAATTCAACAGAAACGCTTCTTATACATTCCGGAAATGTTACAGTCTTGCCAAAGAGGAATTTGCTATTTTTTGTGAAAAAGAGAAGAGCCACTCCGTGTTCATTTCACTGCCATTGAATTTGACCACCAGATTATTGAATGCAATTTCATGTTGAGCTTGGACAAAATCTACATTCAAAGGTTTTCTTGCCATGAATTCTAGTTGATTGAAGTCATCCCAGGCTGATTTTTTTTCAGGTTTGCTACAAGATATGATGTCCCAGCTTCTAACTTGAAAGACTTTGGTGTGCAATAAAAAAAAGATTGAAGATAATGGAGATCCCTGAGAAATACCAGTGTTGATAATGAAGAAAGCCTTCGAAGGTACTTCTGAAGAATGGTCTTTGATGTTTGAGAAGGTACCACGAACAAAAACCGACAGATTATCTACAGGAAAGGGCTCTGTGTTTCCAGACTGAGGTCTTTCAAAGATTGGTGACGTGGAAAAGAAGGTATGCCACTTTATGATCTATAAATGCGGAAACAATATGTGAGGAAATATTGATAATGCTTCCTGCATGACATTCGATATCACTGATAGAACCTTGCTCTCTAAATAATTCAGTTAACATGCTGAAATACCAAAAAGGTATCATGATATTTTCACAAAACTTCTTCATGTCACTGCTACACTTATTTTGCAATACTACGCTTTCCATGGAGGGGATTCTCACCAAACAAATGTTTTCCAGTTCCATTCGAAGAGTTTTTGCTCACCTGAAACAAAAAAAAATGTTTAAAATCCGAATCATGGATATGTTTCAATTATTTCATCAATAATCAGAATAGGATATTTAGTATAAAGTCAATAAGTGGCATGAACTGCCATAGGAGTTTGCATCCAAAATCGTCCGTTCCACGATTATACTTCCCCTGAAAACAGGGAGGCCGTGAACTCTTGAGTTTGGAGTGTCTATATGACAGACTAATAGTGGATGAAGCATATAAAGGCATCAGGAGTTCGGATCCCCTTCTCTGCATGGTTCGCTTTCATGAGAGAACAGGAATTGTAGCATTTTTTTTCAAGGCTCTTGACAAATGCGGTAATTTTTCTCAGTTTCATCACACAAATACGGATTCCAGGACATCGGTTGCGGATGCACAGGCAGCAGGAGGTTGCATATCTCAATGAGAATCTAGACTTGATTTAGAATTGGGGTGAAAATAACCAGGTTCAATTCAATGACACGAAAAACCAGGCATCGGTTTTCTCCAAAAAGATAAATGTCTTCGAACCATACATTTAATTATTTACTTTTTTCATACACTATTCTACAGGATGAACCCAATTACAGAATAGGGAAAAGCCTTGGCATTCACAAATATGTACTATACTTACTTACATATAATCTGGTAGTTGAATATATCTAGGACCCGACTAATAGAATTACAGGAATCCGCACATTGCATAAATTGGGGATTTTTTCATTATATTTTTTCGCGGAGTGTTGAGATAAAAGGTGACACTATTTCCAGATGACCGTCTAGAAACCCAAAAACTCAACATATGTAACAATTGAGAGCAGGTAATGATATCATTTATGACTTTGAATAAAAAAAAGTGAATAATATTTACGCCTTACCTCGAGACTACAAAAATTGTGAGTTTCAAGCAATTCATATAGGGTATTCCTATAGACAGCCTAGATCGAAGAAAAGTAAAATAAAGTAATTTCAATGTTGAAACTTTTTTGAAGATTTTAGTATTTCTAACTAAGAATCCATATATTCGACAAGCAGCTGTCAGAGTAGTGTCAATATGTTTATTAAAAGAGAGGGACTTATGATGTAGTTGTGTAATGTCAAATTCGTTTTCAGTAAGTAAGTCAATACATTACCTACATTTGAATATTTTGAGAGACAGATTATTATTCCGACACCATATAGCAACACGATTTGAATTCAGGGCGAGACGTTCGCAATCATTAGAACATGTTAGGTTGTGATAAAGTTTCAAGTCATATGCGTATAAAAGAAAATCGACATCAATCTCAGCTCCGATATCATTGATGAACATATTGAACAGTAGGGGTCCTAGGTTCAACCCTTGTAGTACACCAGATGTGGCTACGTTCGGCAGACTTGAGGCCATTTAGATGGACACACTGCTTACGGTTGTAAAAATACGATTTGAAGAGAGAAATTAAGTCACTGGATAACCCAAAGTCGAAAGCTTGTTGAGCAGGATACTATGTCAAGTCTGTCGAGTGCTTTAGAAAAATCAGTGTAGATGACATCAGTACATCAGTCTGAGACTGACAATCAATACCCTCCGAAATACATTGAGTAATTGTTGATAGTTGGTGATAGTTGAACGTTCTTTCATAAAACCGTGTTGATTGGGGGTAATAATGTTGCTGACATGACAGTAGATTGTATTCTCAAGAAACATCTCAAACACTTCACAAAAGTTGCATATGATAAAATTTTTCAATCTTTAATTATGAATGCTGGAATATGATCAGGTCCCGCAGTAAATTTAGGCTTTCATTTTCTTAGGGTATGATGAACTTCTTCAATACTAAAGTTTTTGATAACTAGGCTGGGAATATCACTACTGTTGTTCGCATGATCACTTGATGTTGACACTATATAAGAACCACTGAATAAATCTGCAAAGCCATCAAGAATATCTGAGGGATTATTGAGTAGCTTACCTTCATGTAACATTTTATATCCGATTCCATTCGTACATTTTCGCTTGTTGATGACACATTGTCAACTACCTTCAAACATCCTATAAAGTTGATTGTTCGTGACTCTACATTGTCCTGAACGTCCTTTGATCTCAACTATGGAGTGACGATGACGTTCAAGAAGATATATACGAGACTTGAAATTGCACTTTTTTGCACAGAAAATCTCTTTCTCTCATATGGGAGTCAGTCATTGAATTTGCAAAACTCTAGGAATTTCAACATCCTCTTTAAACGCCAACTCCCTTCTCCACCAACTGACCAATTTCCATAAAAGACGGGAAAAACTCTTCTTTTTCCTTCAATGCTACCTACTTTCGAACTTATCAACTGTTGCTCCAGAATGCATTACTCTCGTATCTGCTTTCGATAAATCATAACATAATACACCTTTCTCGTGTCAACATTATCATGGCTCCTTCTTCTATAGAGCTACTGTCTCTCGCAAGGTGGTCTAGACGTGCTTTTACAGTCCCTTTTTTCAGCAGAAGGGTAATGTTTCATGAGGTTTCATGAGGAACGAGATATGTGGGAACGTGAATATATTACGAGGGGAGAAGAAAATATATTTCGATAACTACGAGGGTGGTGTCAAAAGTGAAGAGTTGTCATGATCCAAAATTCACACACACACCAAATGTGGTCGATATAAAAACTACATTTTCATTCGAAAAGTCCCATTTCAACGCTATCTGAGACCAGTTTTCAATCTTTTACGGGTAATACCTTGAATTTTTCTGGTGTATTTAGATACAGAGTGGTACAGACCTTTGCTAATCGTGATCATGAATCACCGTGATTTTTTATTTTTATGACTCTGTCAGCTAGGAGAGATACTTTTATGAAAGCAAATCATTCAACAAAAAAAAAAACGTTTAATGGGCGTTTCAAACTCCAGGCTTTCGGATTGTTTTATATCTGCAGTGACGTGCGTTTGGGTGTTTGATCAAAAATACTCGTAAAAACTAATAACTCGCTAATGTAACATTTAAATTTGAAACATTCGCACAATAATAAATAATTATTCCTATTCAAGCATATATTGGGTATGAGCAAAAATTATGATAATAAATATGGAATGAAGAAAATAATTTCTGTTGATTATCTACTGAGTGTATTATTCGTTACGAACGGTTTTGGTTTATCAGACCATTCTCAAGTAACAGTTACTTGACAATGGCCTAATAAACCGAAACTGGTCGTGACAAATAATAAACTCAGTAGAAAGTAGACGAAAGTTATTTCCTTTTTTCTATATTCAATATAAATTTCTACAAAATAAAAAGATCGTAAATCGAACAAGATGATGATGAATCTCATGAATCCTTGACGAATGATATTATTGAAGATTTTATAATTTCCTCAATCAAATAGACTGATTTTAAAATGTTGTCCTCTTCTTTCATAATATGTTCAATACATTTTCGCAATTTTTCAGAATCGTCATTCTTTGAGGACTTTCTAAAAAGTATTTTGGCATGTTTTTTCTTGCAAAAAACCCTTCACTTGAGCCCAAACGCACGAGTAAAGTTTACACAGGGTGTAAAAGCCAACTGAAATGGAAAAAATTCATTATTCCGGTTACTGTACCTACATATTCTTAAAAAATTCCGAAAAACGTCAAATTTTAACTATAATTTGACATACTTCAACGGCAAAATACTATTCCTACCTTCAACCCCCGTCGAATGACAGGTACAACCCCCAATTTTTCAAATAGGAAGTAAAGGTTTGTGAAATATCGTTTGTAAGGTCTCTTCATTCTCTATAAAAAAATGTTATCGCTCTCAAGTTCATTGCAACAATTAAATTAAAATAAATTTAAACTATATGGTTATCGAAATTCGATAAAATACACTCAAAAATTGAAATATAATGCAAAACGTAATGAAATGTAGGATACGAAAAAGAACTATGGATATTGACCAAGTAGATGTTCAAAATGTTCACCGCGAACGTCTTGGCAACTTCCTAATCTCAAATAAAACTGTCACATAACATTACTTTACATATCAGGAGTGACCGACCTAATCGCAGGCGTTATTCGTTCTTTTAAGTCATTAAAATCTGATGGTTCAGTTTTGTACACATTGCTCTTTACATATCCCTATAAAAATAAATCTAATGGGTATTGCCAGACATTAACTTGGTAGTGTGGTGGTGCTCCATTCTGCTGAAACCAGATTCCATTCACTGGGACTTCAGAGTTTCCTGGATCAGGATATAAATTTACTAAACTGGGAATTACATCATTTTGAAGTGAAGCAAAATAATTATCTTCATTCAAGTTGCCCTCAATAAAAAGAGACCAATGATATGGTTTCTCACAATCCCTGCCCAAACATTAACCTGTTGAGGGTATTGCGTGTGTTCTCTCATCCAGTGAGGATTTTCCGTTGACCAGTAGCGGCAACTTTGCCGATTATATGACCGTTAAGAGAAAAAGTACACTCATCAGAAAACATAACATCTTCTAATTGGATGATATTGTTGTCCAACATTTGCTCACAAAAATAAGTTCTATCAAAATCGTCTTCCATGAGCTCCTGAGTAGGTATCATTTTATAGGGATGCACTTTTCTTCATATGTTTACTATCGATGTATGACTAACATTGAGTGTAGTGGATGCCTGTCTAAACTTAAGCATCACATCTAATTTGAGTTCATCACTCATTGCATTGGCAGCTGCTTTGTTTATCTGCCCCACATGACCAAACTCGCGAAACTGCTTCTCTATTTTGCTTATTTTTCCTTGAGATATGGGTGGTGAATTAGGAAATTTCTCTTGAAATAGGCGAGTTACTTCTTGTTGTGTTCGGGTTATATCTCCGTAACCAATCATTTGTAAAACTATTATTTCATGCGTTTTCGTTAATTTAACCATTTTGTCAGACTTGAAGTTAAAGAACTTTAGACTTAAATTAAAATACTGACAATTGATATTGTAACATACAAAACAATTTGTCAAGGTGTTTTAAACTAACATTGCCACGGAAATTATTTACAGGTTTTTACAGGATACCATCTAAAAAGAACGTTGCTATTGTTTTTGCTTACTTTCTTGTTATCAATACCTCAATATTGAATAAGTTTTGAGTATATTGCAATAAGTTTTGAGTGTACTTTATTGAATTTCGGTAACCAGATGATTTTAATTTAATTTATTTCAAATGTTGCAATAAACTTGGCGATTATATTTTGGAATAGAAAATGAAGAGACCTCTCAAACGATATATCACAAGCCTATACTTCCCAGTTGAAAAAATTAGGGGTTGTATCCATCATTTGAAGGAACGGGTAACATTTTTACGTTGAAGGATGTCAAATTATAATTGAAATTTGACTTGTTTCGGGATTTTTAAAAATTATGCACAGTAACCGAAATAATGAATGTATTCCATTTGGCTTTTACACACTGTGTACACATAGAATAGTGTTTTTCGTTAAAAATAAAAAACCCTGGCCCAGTCCTTCTACTGTTTCACTTGTAACAAAAACTGTGATCTGAAAAACAGTGTACCTACACTTTAACCACTCCTGACTTCAATTCGGTAATCTGGTAAAATATATAATTTATTTGCACTGATCTGTGTCTCCAAATTCTCGCGTCAGATTCCACATACGCTAAAAACACAACTTTCTCATCGATTCTACTCATTTCATTCGGCACGAGTGGAGTTTCACTCCCACGATGTTTCTGTATTATGCTTCGTCCCAGTATGCAAATCCCGAGGATTAAGAGAGTATTTTCTACCTGCTTGAACCGCCTCAAATTATGAATCACCGGGCGTAAAATAATTACCTTACATTTCTAGTCGGATGCAAAATTTCCAACAATCCCGAGGATATTCCACCAGAAGTACAGCTGGTGTGAGTATGCTCGAAACGGTTTGGTTTCGAGGAAGTTCAGGCTTGGGTTGGAAATTTTAATAATAGCATAAATCTTCTTGAAAAGTCTGTGGACCACGTCGAGAAAAGATTCCATTTGGAGGACATGTATTTCTTCTAAGTTGGCCACTCTGTTCATTTGTCATAAGTGACAGTTGTCAAACAGCAAATAGAACTTAAAAATGTACAATACTAACATCAAATCAACTACATGCGAGGTTGCTAGGTATATAGGAGGGGTTGCAAATGGAGTCGACTTCACACTTTATGGGGTACATGAAAACAGAGGAAGGTTTGGTTGCAAGCTAGGTTGACATCAGTAACAGATTAACAGGAATTTTGAGGTTACTGATAGGAGCCGTCCATTAATCACGTGATGTTTGTTTTTTAGCATGAGAATACTATTTTCTTGAATCCGACGGATGAACAGGAAATAAAAAATATTATATCCAAACTGAAAAATAAAAAGGCTCCGGGAATCGACGGTTTAAAGGCAGGAACACTAAAACTCATAGCAGACTATATAAAAAATCATTGAATATTATAATTAATGAATCTCTGGAAACAGGTAAATTTTCCTCTGCCTTTAGGCTATCGGTAGTCACACCTATTTATAAAAGCGGAGATAAAACTGATATGAGTAACTACAAGACCTATTTCTTTGATTTCAAACCTCGCCAAAATTCTAGAAAAAATTTTGAAAACTAGATTGAGCAAATTCATTAACAAATATGGATTACTTTCAACAACACAATACGGTTTTAGGGATAAAAAATCTATCCAGGACGCAATTCAGGTCTTCACATACAATACATTCGATAAAGGTATTCTAATAATAGCAGTATTTATAGATCTCAAGATACTGTTGACCATTCCATCCTTCTACGAAAACTTGAGGACATAGGTATAAGAGGTTCATCATATGAATTATTCATAAATTATCTAACAGACCGTAGGCAAATATTGAAATTTAAAGGAAAAACAAGTCGGAAAAAATTCATTGCGCCCAAGGAACAGTACTGGGACCAATATTCTTCACAATATATCTCAACGACATACTAGAAAAAAGTGGGAAAATCACAAGCTCTGCTGATGATACTGTCCTTTTTCATACAGATAACAACTGGTATGACCTGAAGAATAAAATTCAAACAGACCTCAATAAATTGAAAATGTGGTTCGACTATAACCTCTTATCAATAAATTTCGAAAAAACACACTACCTACCATTTAACTGTCAAGATACATTTTTTTCTACGTTTGATATTACTTTAACAAAATTTAAAATAAAACCAAAAGGAAAAATTAAATATCCCATCTTCGGTGGGATCAACATATTAGCTATCTATTGAAAAAATTGTGATGCATTCTATATAGATTTGAGTATGTGACGGAGTGCTTGGACCAAAATCAAAAAATCATCTTGTCGAACCACACTTGAAATACGGTATTCTCGGTTGGGGCGGGGTGACAAGAACGTACCTTGATGCTTTGGATGTATCCCAAAAAGATCCTGAATAAAAATAGTAGATACTCCACTGATCAAGTATATAAAGAGACAAAAACCTCTGATCTGAGACAAATATATTTTGTACAGCTGAATATTGCAGTATTCCAAAAAAATTAAACTTCTCAACCTGGATGAAACGTATCCTACCAGAGGAAAAAACAAATTTGTCCAACCGCTAATGAGCAAGCCAGGCTAGGCCAGAAAAGTCAACAATTTTTGGGTCCAAGGGATTGCAACACTCTTCCTGATGAAATGAAAATTCAACAATCTATATCAAAATTCAAAAGAGAATTGAAAACATATGTATATCAGAGAAACCGGAGAGATATTCACCAAATAATTGAAAAAATTGAAAAATAATATCTTACAACAACATTAATACACAAATGTATAGGATATTTCCTATGTACCCCGGTTCCAATCGTTCTGCTAGACTGTTGATTCATATTTGAAAGTTTTAGTTTAGATCTAATTACACTTTCTCCATCAAATTTGATTATTGTAAACTGATTGATCGATATTTCAATACTATTTAATTTATGATTGAGATATTTCAAGATGTCATTGTGAAAATGTCATTAATTATTATTAGTTATTTATCTGTTATCTGTATCTGTTATTATCTGTCATATTTATGTTATCACGCACAAGCCACTTCTGTGACTTTTGTGATATTGTCTGTTTGTTCAACTAAATTCTCTATCAAATAGAACCTATGTATATAATGATATATCTGTGAATAAACATTATTATTATTATTAAATTCGGACACCAACGACATGTGTTTTCAATAGGACTTGGATATTCTGCACGAGCAATTTGAGTGCATGGTCATTTCATTTGGAGGTGACTACAAAAAAACAATTCCATTGAAAACATTCCATCGCGTGAGGAAAAATTTGATATCAAACTGGCTGTGAATAAACATTATTATTATTATTATATTCGGACACCAACGACATGTGTTTTCAATAGGACTTGGATATTCTGCACGAGCAATTTGAGGTGACTACAAAAAAACAGTTCCATTAAAAACTTTCCGTCGCGTGAGGAAAAATTTGATATCAAACTGTTGCTGATGAAAATGAAACATGTAACTAGTGTATATTTTCAAGTTTATATCAGATCTCAAATTTGAAAATCGTCTCAAGAAATGTGACCGTGATGTGAAAGAATGTTTATTTCTTTTATTGTCATCATCCCCCTGCACTCCTAACTTTATTACACCACTCGGAAATTACTTTTGCTCTCCATTGTGCTCATATCAGAGCAAATAGTGAAAAGTTTTATTTATTTTGGTATATTCCGTTTTAAACTTCCGCTCGATCCTTATTCTAGAGTAGAATGTGGACTTATGCAATCTTCAAGCACCTGCTAGCCGGATAGTTGCTCTTGACAACCACATTATTAAATTCCGAAGCATTTCTATACCGTAAAGAATCTAAAAGAACTGCTGGTTTACATGTACAGAGGGAGCTAAGTATAGAGAGGGATCGGCAAAGTATTTCTTATACAGTGCATTTATTTATTTATTTACAATACTCTACAGGACGAAGCCCAATTACAGAGCAGGAATAAACAGAACTTTCCATACGAATATCAAGCATATACACATTTTATATTTCATAATAGGTGACAAAATAATTATTTTAGAAAGTGAGATTTTATGTCAGACAACTTGCAACTGAATACATCTAGATCATCTTTAACAGAATTTGTCATTTTACACATGGTATGGAGCGAAGAATTCTCCAGAACATGTATGCGAGATGTTTTCATATAAAAAGTACTCGGGTGTCTAGAACAGAATCTGGGAATACAAATATTAAACTTTTCCAATAACGTTGGGCAGTCAACTATGCTTCTAATAATAATTAATACTCAAGCCTTTTTTCGAGACTGAATAAGTTATGCTTTTGTAGTAATTCAGAGTGGTTTGTGCCTATTGGTGGATAAATGCCATCAGTTTTTAGGCTTAGCAGTTTTAAAAACCGTCGTTGAATTGCTTCTATGTTGATAAA
>WOGR01002777.1:0-16862 GCA_015342045.1 Leptinotarsa lineolata | reverse complement strand
CGTAATTACCTATGTGTTTAAATAAATAAAAATATTATTTTGGTACGCCTCTGCAGAGTTGGTAAGAGGATTATCCGTTGGTCACTTCAAGTGCGACATTGCTAATGAATCACCTTCAATTGAAAATTGTTATACAATAGTGCGATTCTGTACAAGCAGCCTTGTCTGGGAGATCACGTGCATTATGCATGATAATGTTTTGGAGCACTCTGGGGCTTTGATGGACAGAGTATAGTCGAATAATTGTCGTAACTCTTTAGATAACGAAAAAGTCCGTTGCCACCATGACAACACCACAAAATTATATATTTTTCGTCAATTTTTGCAAAAGATAGTGAAAGAAAGACGCCAAAATTGATTTCTAGTAAATCATCGTTGAAAAAATCAATATTTGGAAAGAAAAAGTGTTGCGATTGTGGACCAGTCAGCGATGTAGTTATATATTTCTGTTTATTTTTTTACCAATTGTCGTATCCCTATCATGAATGTTGAAGTTCTTGATCACTATGATGCTAGAATGAAACATAAATTCAACACAAGAACTGGTGCAGCTCCTTAACCAACTAGAAGAAATTCAGAAAATTCAAAAAGAATTGAAAGAGAAGGTATCCATGATTTAGATACCTTCCAGAAAATCTCAATAAATGTTCAAAAATCATGCACAAGAATCATATAAACTTTGGAACCCAAATACGAGCGGCAATATTTGAAACAGATCTACCATCTCAACATAAACTCTGAGTTTAAAGCTAACGGAAGTCAGAAAAAATAATAGATGTGTTAATAACTGAGAAGATGGCGAGGGGTCTTCAATGAATCTACTAGGATAAATGGAAATTTATGCATTTTCCTTAAAAACGTGAACAAACAGTATTCTCTAGAGGAGACTCCATCCACCACAAAGGAAAGAAGACCCTATTTCCAACAAGAATAACAAGGAGAGAGGAATGTGGAGCAGGATGTGCGCATTATGCCTACAGTCCAACGAAAAAGCCTGAAGCGAGAACATAAAAAAGAGAGTGAAAACTTGGGTATCATCATTAGCTTGCAGATTTAGAATTTGACATCAAAATCCAGGCCATAACTTCAGAATAAATTTAGAATCATTTCCCTAATTTCGTTGTCTTCACGTGGGATAAAAACCAGTTATAATCAAAAAACTATATTTCATCAGTTAGGTTCTTCTGGTGCTAATGTTCTATTCAGCTGAAACTATGAGTCGTTCAGAAAGGAATAAAAAATTATGATTTCAACACCATTTTTAGTGGATTTCTCTAATATCTAATAACAAATAACAAAACAACAGTAACCTAACATGTGAAAGAAGTAAATACGCAAAATAGTATAGAAATAGCTCCCGTTAACACTTTATAGCAGGTTATAGAACCCACTTCTTTAAAAAAGTAAAATGAGATAAAACCCAGTTTAAAAAATGACACATAAAAGCCATGCTCGAAATATATCATCAGATAAAGCTCAGTAGCCCCTGGAGCTGTACCTGCCCCACCCCACAACCAGAATAAATGCCTACTTAGTATTCCTACCTATAATGTCCATACGAGGAATATGTTTCTAATTTAACACGCATGTTATTTTAAGGCAGATATATAGTTACAGAGATGAAGAAGATTTTCATGTAATTTGAGTTGCTTGCTCCTTTGGTGTATTCTCGATAGAAGCATTGAACTTACCGCAAAAAAATATTGGCCTAGAAATTGATGCTCTTTAATGAACTATTCAGTTACTTAATGATATGTGTTACATTTTTTAAACAATCCATTATGATGATTCTTTTTACATGCGACAGTTTCCTGATATTTTCAGCACCCCTGCAATTTTTGCGTGGATAGTCAAAATACTGGCCGAGACTCCCCTCACGCCATCTATGAGATCACCATGAGTAGGTATCAAAGATAAACGAGGGTTCCAACGGAGGTCTGTTGTAAAACCCGCATCACCGCCGACCTTCGCTTATCTTTGATAGGGTGTCAAATAAGAGGAGTCGTCATCGTCACTTATTATATAAGATTTTTCCAAAACAGAATGAGTTTGAACCTTATACTTATGATCCAGACTACTACTACTGACGGGATCGATGACAGATAGAAACAATACTATCTGGTCTCCGATGGTATCATCTATGGCGAGCTGGTAGAAATGAAATCAATACATAATAAAATAGAACCAACTAAATTCTTTATAAGAACAAGAGCTCCTTCACAACACATAATAAAGAAGGAGTTATGTTTAAAAAATGTTTGAGGCAGATTCAAACTCCAATTCCGGTTAGCAGAACCACTTTGAATTTTTCCTTTTTTTGTCTTGATTCCCTTCTAATTTCATGGTGATTTTTCACTCTATTCCCAAATTGTCTTCTTTTCGTTTGAGGAGATACCGTGGGTTCTGTTATTTAACTTTGAATTAGCTCAATAATTTTAGGCTCATTTTTGGCTACTATTTCACCCATCGCCGAAATTCCGTGTATTGTTTCTTAAAGTCAGTGTGTTCTGTTAGCTTTATCCTAGTGCTGATAGAACCAAATTGATTTCGATTCGATTGTTGAATTGTATCCACTGATCACAGGTTCAATGACAGTTTTTTTTTAACCATAAGATCATGTTTGTTTCAAATCCTACATCTGTTGCTATGATTATTCCAAAAATGTTTTTGTTTAATTTCCACCACTTGTTTGCAAAATGTAAGCTGAGTTATATTTGAAGTTTTGCCATTTTAATTATAAAGATATTATTAATACTCAACCAACTACTAAAAAGTTTTGGTAGTTGGTAGAAACACGTACACTTTCATATATTACAAAAACCTTATAGCACTGCACTCTTGATTGGATGATGAGGAGTAATACTCCGAAAACTGTAGGTGATCATTTGTTTGAACAACGAAAAGCAACTAAAAGACTTTCCTTTTCCAAGACTATACGTACACATATTTCTGTCAGTGATAATCCAATGTCTATCTGGCATTTGTCAGATTCTATAGTGTAGGGAAAAATGAATATTTCGAATTTCCTTTCGGAATGTTCATTTTCTTGGTTTATAGATGCACCTATAATGTAGGCATACCCTCTTCGTACCATGTTGGTTGCGAAATTTTCAATATTAGGTACTCAAGTTCCACTTTTGAGGACTGGACGACACACAACTTGAATATTGTGGCTTTTTTCATTCTTTTCTTTTTTCACTCGTTCAAACAGAGCAACTATATACAATATATAATCCATCCATAAATAATCTGATAATAAATAATCTCAACCTCGATCTTACCTTTCAATTGTATCAATGCCTACAGAAATTTTCTATCTCTTACCTCTTTTTTAAAAACAATTGCCCCATTATTAGATAGGTAAATGACGATAGAAACAATGAAAATAAAATACATAGTTTTTTTAATTATGTCGCCCACGATTGAAAGTAAGCCACAACTAGAAAAGAATACCTATCTATCATCAGAATTTCAAGATCTCCTATTTTGAGCCTGAAAGGTATAAGGGTCTTCCATTCAAAAAAAGAATAAGTACATTTTTTATTAAAGAAATCGTCGCCCCCTTTCAAGACTACTCACTGGGTTTTTTTTTCTATAAGAATTTTTCTTCATCTCTACTAATTACGAAACTAAATCACGAAGAATTTTCACAGGTGTTTTCATATATTCCGCGTTACGCCCATCAGAAGTTGAATTGCTAAAATCATTCAAGTAGTTGATCAATTCAGATGAAATGTATTACACTCGAGCAGTCGGGCAGTAATGAGCCACATTTTATTCCGAGACTATATATAAAAGGTATTGGTATTTCGTTTCAGCACACCTTGGCTTTTTATATATATATAAGGTATGAAATACCAATGGTGTCAGCCATTTTGAACTTCAGGTTAAAATAATTCAAAAGGAATCGTTTTAAATTGAACTTGACAAGACCACGAGCCATTTTAGGTAGATACAAGAATCAATGGCCAGTCTTAATAAACAACAGACAGTTGACACTGAATACATTTAAAATAATCAATGGCTTGAAATTTGATTACCTGTTAAAGACGAAAGGAATATCACATTTTACATGGTTTTTCGCAGAATCCGTGAAAAATAATCCAGGAGCTCTCTGAAGACACCTTAATTTACGATTTGACTACTCAAAAGCAACTATTTTCATACAGTTTGGCTGAAAAAATAACAATACACACTTGTCACTTTTCGCGGCCGCACTTTTTTGAAAAATGATGTATTTTTTGAGTAGTTATGAATCAAAATTCAAAGGTTATTAGTCTTCACTCGTTTAATGTTCGATGTCCGTGGATTTCGTTCCCAAACTATTAGTAATTAGTGCGTGTTTCTATATAAATTGTGAGGTTTTGGCGAATAACGACACTACAACGATCCGACAAGGACTACTTTGATACAGCATCTCCAACTCCAAGACCACTGAACTCACAATAATCTTTAGATAGCCAGATTCACGCTATAAAAATATATCACTTTTGATTCGCCCTAGTTTCAACAAATACTGAAATGAATTCGACAAGATGATTCGACAGGAGAGTTTAAATTACCTTTCATGAAGTCACAAAATACAGAAATGCAGTTCTGAAGGATCATTCGATAAAATTCCAATTAAAGCGTTTCAGTGGTGTCAAAGCTCGACTGCGGTGTAAAACAGACTTGTCGAACGCCAGTGTGGCCAACTTGCGACTGCGTACAGCGATGGACATGCTCGAAAGTCCCTAGATCGTGTAAAGCTTGCACTTCTCTGCATTCCGGTATTTCTCCAGGCTTTTATTTATAATTCATTTTATTTTATAGGTGTGGGCTTTTCGAGACGTGTGCTCCGGTTGTATCAGTATTGTGATAAATATTATTTTGGACGTCGCTCAATTCAAATATGTTTAAATTTTTTATTTAACAATTGCAAAGAAATGACTTACAGGAGGGCTTGAAAAATAAAATTAAGCTAGGAATTATTTTGTTACATTACTAACTTTTCAACTCGTTCTGAGGATACGGATTACCTGATTCAATAAATAGTCCGGTGATGAATTGATCATCATTAAAACCTCTCTAGTTCAACGTACGACATACCTATTAGGGTGTTAATTTTCGGTAATTTGAATAAGACATGCGAAAGAAACCCAGACATTATTGTTCAAGAATTCAATAAATTGATGGATGTAGCCGTTACTACGTGGTAAGAGATCTTCATGAAAAATGAGAAATGGAACATAGAACATAGAAAATTTCCAATTCTCATTGTCCAAGAATTCCTTGCGGCCACTATTCCACAAGTCAACAAACTATTCCAAAATTGAAATTACAAGAACCTGTAATGTAGCCTGTAGGTGTTCCTTCTCTAAGAATAATCAAAATGCAGTATCTATATAGGATATTGTATTAATTCAGGACCGGATTTAGGGGAGGGCAGGCGAAGGTATTGCCCCGGGGCCTCCACAGGAGAGGAACCCTCACAATAAAAATAACCAAATATCCAAATTTTAACGGGTCAGCAACTTTTACGTTTTTCCTCCGAAATAATTTTTTTGCATTTTTACTAAGAATATTTTTTCGGATAGAAAGTTTTTGACTTTCTACTACTCCATCTTGATACAAAAAAAGTGGGAATCTTCCAAAGAAAGGAAGGAAGCAATCATTTTTAAAAGAAGTAACTCTAAACATAGATGTGTAGATCATTCAAAGAAGATTCTCATATTTTTTTGTATCAAGATGAAGTAGTAGAAAGCCAAAAACTTTCTTTCCCAAAAATTAATCACTCCTGAAAAATATAACCCCTTCAATTTATACTAAGAATACTTGCGCAAACGTAATGATATTTATTGTTATCGATATATCACAAAACCCTGATTGCAAGATGCCATTTACTATCAATTTTCGATTTGATCGAGCATTTCAGTGACAATACTGTTTTTTATCCAAAAAATGGTTGACCCTGCAGGTCATCCTTACAACTTCTTGCTTCTTCGAGCTCAAAATTTAAATAATTCTCCTTTTTTAAAAAAATTTTTTTTACTGTTTTTTATAAAATTTATTTCTTCCAATGCAGTTTTTTCGCATTTTTGTTTAAATTTGTTAAAATTTCTGAGCTGTATATTCTACCAAACCAGAATGATTTTTTGAGTTAATACTTTCAATAGGGAATTCTAAAATTATACCTTCATGGTCTGATAGTCCGGCTGGGGTAACACTGCAATTCAATTTTCCTTCATCCAGCTTCGTGCAAATATATTATATTGTATGTAGTAGAATAATGTAAGATTTATGTTGGTTCTTGAACTGACATCAAGTTATACGATAAGAGCAATGTGTTGAGTGCCTGAGAAGATGCAGAATTTTTGTCATCATAATTTATGTTGAGATTTACAGCTACAATAAGCTGAGAATTGACTGGAAGACTTGACAAAAGAATCTCCAATCTATTTAAAGAAGATGTGTCATTACACGTGGTCTATAAATACAAATGAAAAAAATATGATTTTTAGTATCATGTAATGATAAGAATTCAAATTCTTTTTCAACTATGAGATGTTCAAATTTATCAATATCGTTTAGCGTCAGATCTTTGAGAGCATTCTGATTGACTAGAATCATTGTTCCGCAGAAATTGAGTCCTACAATACTTTGAAGCTGTTACATAATTCGAGCATTTAAAGGGTTCTTCAAATCGTAGCCAATGCTTTGTTAGGAAAACAAAATTTGGAAAATTAAGTCAAGAAAAATATAAAGGTACCCTTATTGCGTACAGATTGGATGTTCAACAGTAACAATGAAACTGTTTTGTCAACATCACAATTTATTGCTCTTCCAAGTCAAGTCCTCTGGTGGTATCTCCTTCACCAAAAAAGAGAACGTCGCTGGGTTCCCAAAAGATTTTGGAATTGTTTCAGTTATCCTGAAGCATGTCTGGTTTTTCAGGTTTTTCCGGTTTTTTCTTCTATGCTTCAATTCGTTGATTATCTTCAGTATTTCCCTACTCCAATAGCGAGATACAACTGCCTTCAGCCCGAATCCATCTCTTGTGTAGTTTGTGTAGATAGAAGATGCTATAGTTCATTGGATTTTGCATAAAAAAGGTTGCGTGTTGGGGTGATCTGTGGAAATTCCATCCTCCAACTGCTAGATGAATGTAATACAGAAACGTATGATGTTTTCCTTATGCGAGGCTAAAACAGTATGTTTGAAAACAAGTGAAGTCACGGCCTTCAAATCTCGGTAGACCCTAATGGCATGGCCAGGCGATCACTCTCAACCATTTTCTGTTACTGAGAACAAATGGTTGCGATGGGGGATTCAGTTGTAGTAACAGATTAAATTGCTGAAAACTTGACTTATTATTTTGACGTGTTTCCTGGTAGAGACGATTTGGTGCGAGTTATTGAAACCCAGCAGAAAAAATAAAGCTCCATCATATCTGTCACGAAACTCTCTATTTTGCCTTCGATGTAAAGATATGAATTCCTCACTGGATGGAGGGTGTTGAAGACACTGGATACGCTTTAAAAGTTAATTTTCACAGATTGGTCATAATCTCTGTATATATTTCATCTCCCATAATTTGTTCGAATCAAAAAATATTTAAAACGTTAGACTGAAGACGTTCTCGATACAAAGGTAAATTTAAAAAAAATAAATTGCTTTCATATGAATACATTGAATTACATGAATGAAAAAAAAAACGTTCGCAAGTATTTTTCCTTTTTTTTCTTTCTGTTTCGAGGGGGCTTTTTCATCCAGTTTAGTATGAAAGTTACTTCTTTGCATGATCTACACATCATTGTTATATAGAGTTACTTTTTTGAAATTGATCCTTTCTTTGGAAGATTCCCACATTTTCTTTGTATGAAGATGAAGAAGTAGAAAGCCGAAATCTTTCCTTCCCAAAAATGAATCTCTCCCAAAAATGTTCCCCTTTCAACTAAAAAAAATTATTGGGAGTTTAGTGGTGGTAGTTTTTTAGTAGTAGTTTATTAATTAACAAATTACATTTATTTATAGAAGCTAACAGTAGAAAAAATGGGCGAATAATATAGGTAGAAGGAAATGTTTGTCAAAGCGAGTCTCATTAAGAATGGTAAGCACACCGAGCGAGATTCAAATCGTGGCATAAGGACAACGGTATTGTGATTTTTATTAGCGGAAAATTAGGTATTGATGATTCACTGAAGTTTTTGGAAAACTTACCTGCGAAACATCAATATCGAAAATCTTTCCTTTGATGATAGTCAAGATATAATGTATTTTGAGATACTTTTGCAAATATTTCAGTGCTTTTATTACTAAATAGTATAAACAATATTGATATTATTTTTTTCATTCTAAGTATACTACAAAAAAGCCACCTTAATTATAAAATCTAATAGTATAAAATCTCTATGCGTGTAAATAATGTAAAACATGTAAAACGTAAAAATTTAAATGTCTAAATGCATAAAAATTTTGAATGTTAAAATATAAAATACAAACTCGTATTAAATTAAAAGTATTCCAAATGCCAGGGAGGGATGAAAAAACTAAATGAATTTTTTTACAATGTTTTATTTTTTAAATATTTGAAAAGTAATACAAATTATTAATCATCAGAAGAAAAAAAATTAATTGGCGCTCCGGGGCGACTCGATTGATTCCAGTGGCGCATTTGCTTTTTCAGCTGCAGGAAAACCCGGAAAAACCTGCAGCACCACATCATCTGAAGATTTTGATCTGCCAATGTCCTCTCTTTCATAAAACAAAATGTAGGGTGTCTCCAGAGGCTCCAATGAATTCAAAACATCATTTGTGACACTACTATCGCCAAACTTGAGCGATTCATTCAATAGAATTTGTTCAAAGTATTGTTATATTTTCATTTTTGAGCCATTTGATCACTGAAATTTTGAATAACTCAAACACATATTTCGTTTTTATATGATCTGGAGCAAGATTGAATAATTTGGGTCCAATATATGTTATTGATCTTTGTCCAATAGCTTGGTTCATTTTTGGTATATTTAGGTTTCTCGCTTACCTATAGTCAGGTTTAATATCCATGTTGATGATTTTTGAACTTATTTCTGTTGTGAAATATAAATATTAATAATTGTTTGAAATAAAGATATCTCAAACTCATCAATTCACAATATTGGAATATTAGTACCGATGGGAAACGAAAATTTAAATTATAGATAAATTTGAGAAATCGTTTCTGTAGTACCATGAGCGATTGGTTATACAGTTTTACTATAGACCCCTCCCTATCCTAGATTTCCATTCATTAAGAGAGACTGGACTAACGAGAAATATATACTGCGCAAATCATTGACAATCAGTAAATTTTTAAATGTTCGAAAAACATACGAAAGGGATCTGAGTCTTATACAAAGATTGTATATGTGTATTTTCCAATTAGGATAATGGTCAATGTGTATTCCAAGATATTTTACTGAATTGGATTTTCCCAAAGTTATGTTCTTATTTCTGCTAGTTGAATGAATATTGATGTTTCGTGCATTGAGAAAATCATGACTGTTACTACAAAATTAAATGTGAGATAAAAGGGGTTATATTTTTAAAAGTGATTGCTTCCTTGCTTTCTCTGAAAGATTCCCACATTTTTTTTGTATCAAGATCGAGTAGTAGAAAGCCAAAAACTTTCTTCCCCAGAAATGTAAGATGCTTCATGAATATTTATTGTCATTAAATCATCATCAAGCCAATTTACTATCGTTTCTTTTTATGAGATATTACATCTTCCCAGGTTGTTCCATCAATTATTAGTACTGTATCATCAGCCCATTGCTCGCACAAGTTTCGACTTCTGAGGGTTGACGTTCGTCAGCTGGTTAACGGAACGAACAAATATGAGACCACTTTTCCAGAAATATCAATGGATAACATATCAGTCAAATATAATATAAACAGGATTTTATGATTGTTTTGTATTTAAATGGCCAGAATGAATTATTTATTCAAATAACACTCTACCGTGAGATTTTAACTGGATACTTTACAAAACCGCAATACGTGTTTCGCGATATAATAGCTTTTTCAGGCAATTTAATACTGCGAGCTATGAAAACGCTATTATATTTTTATTTTCTTAAATATACCCACTGTGTATACTTATATTTTATACTCACCTAAACTCTGTCCATCCAACAAAGTAACCCAAACAATGATATATGTGTGATCAAAGCATGATCACCACGCACATTTGCATCTATTGGGTAAAATAAACAAGCCTCCTTACGCTGACCAATCAGATTAAACTGCAATCGGCTGACGGAATTCATGTTACAGTGTCGGAGTGGTCAGTTACGTTTTAACGCCTGTGATATGTACATATACGGTATTTCAAAATTTAAAATTTTTAAAATGTCAAGTACTGATATGGCTGAAAAAACTGCTAATTTGTGTCCCTTCACTCCACCTAAAAAATTTTCCTATACCCAACCGAATATTATTTTAAAAAATCGGTCGTTCCTTAGTGCGACTCTGCACAAGCAGCCTTGTCTGGGAGATCATGATAATGTTTTGAAGCACTCTGTTACTTAGATGGACAGAGTGTACGTACTTATCATCATTTTTGTATGTTGAAATATAATAAACGGTTTTATTGATTTGACTAGCGTAGTTTTCCAAGTGACAACGGACAACTATATTCTATATATTATTTTTTAGATATGTGAAAATGACATAGAAATGAGATAGAATTGCGTCTTATTCAACCTGTTTCGAACTTTGTAATTTCCAATGTGACCATTAAAAGACCAAAACGGAAAAACTCTCCCTATCGTATTCTAACCATCACGTTACTAATATTGAACAGTAACTGAAAGTATTTCCAATAATGTTGCATTCAGCGCTTAAACTGGTGCTAAGAAAATAATGGAAACCTATTATTGTCGAAGTAGAACCGCTGCAACAAAGGGGTTCGTCCAAACCACCCACCCAGCAAAACTTAATATCTAATAAAGACATACGTGTCGCCTTCTACACAAAAGGCATTTCTACGTAATGACATTTAATAGAAAAGAAAATTCGATTGACAATATGTCGGCGGATGAATTCCCACTTTCATCGCCATTCCGTGGGGTCGGTTATCACTATATAGCTGTCGATGATTCATCTGATAAGCACTCTAGTAGAAGGAGATGGGAAATTTCCTATTGTCTACCTCAATATGTTGGGCGATGAAAGGAGTACATACACTACACGATTATTTTGATGGAACGTGAACCGAGTAATAATAGTGGAGTGATGTTTTTAAATTGGTACAAAGTGAGAACTTTAACACTCGCAGAATTCTTAGTGATTGTCCGTTATTTCAAAGAACATGACTAATAAAATATTGCAGGCATGAGTTCATATAATTGCGAATAAATACTATTAGCACCCAATGAATACTTGTTTTGAGTTATATTAGTTAAAAACTCAATCAGAAATGGTCATGAAAAAACTGGAAACTTTGGCCACCGTATAGAAGTAAACACAAGTAAATTCACTCTCAGCCATATTTAGGTTAAGATCCCCATCTCTTATTCTACGCTCAGCTGATGTATCTAAGGCGTGAGAGCAAGTGAGCCAAGAATAGCTCTAGCCTGTATCCTCCTACAGTGGTTTCAGAAATTCGATAAAATACACTCAAAACTTATTGCAATATACTCAAAACATATTTCATGATGAGGTATTGATAATAAAAAAGTAAGCAAAAACCATAGCAATGTTCTTTTTAGATGATATCCTTTAAGAAACTGTAAATGATTTCCGTGGCAACGTTAGTTTAAAACGGCTTGTCAATTTTTTTTGTATGTTACATTAGTTGTCAGTATTTTAATTTAAGTGTAAAGTTCGTTAACTTTAAGTCTGACAAATGGTTAGATTAACATAAAATAACAATTTTACTAATGATTGGTTACGGAGATAAAACCCAAACACAACAGGAAGTAGCTCGCCTATTTCATGAGAAATTTTCTAATTTACCGCCCATATCTCAAAGAACAATAAGAAAAATAGAGAAGCAGTTTCGCGAGTTTGGTTATGTGTTGATCAAGGAGGTTTCAAAGAGAACTGGCAAAATTATGTCATTTCCATACCTACCAATCCTTACAAAATAGTTCACTATAAGGAACTCTTGCGATGAATACTTTTCTACCATCTTAATTTGTCTTGGTTTCAACAACTCCATTTCCTAGTAAGTCAGTCCGATCCGTAAAAGTGTAATAAAAACTCAATAGTTTAAAAAAATCAATGACATTGACTGATTGATGCCAAAGATGCATAGAAACCCTGGTGTTTTCAACGATTCGCTTTTGTTTTTTCAGAATCCCTCGACGCGATAAATGAGATTGATCCAACTTTGTTCACATATTTATAGATGGTGCAATAATCGAAATCTATCGCGCGGTTCTCGTTCAAATTTTCAGATATTTATGGACCAAAATTTTGAAAATAATCTTCCACCTCAAATCAATTCATTTCCAATTGTAAACAACATTGAAAATTGAAGTGCTAACTTGACATTGTCAAGCTGCGTCACTGGAGTTGTACTCAGTAGGTCTGTCGTCAGCCATCTTCATATAAATCAGATTGGAGTCTGGCTCCCTTCCTCTTTTAACGTATATTCTTCAGGAAGACAAATGTTTCATAACTAGATGTGGTTGTTTGCGGATACGTGACCTCTATGACACCCTGGCCTTCTGAATCGGGAGGAGTCGTCTATACAATAATCTACAAATTCCTTAACTAATGTGTTTTCATTAGTTCCCGTTGACTCGAAAACTCTTTGATTGTTCGACTGAATGGATTGCTGTATGGATAACAGCTTCAAATCTCTACGGATAGCTTCATTCCGTACGAACCATGTGGCATTCACCAGCATCCATAGGATCTTTTTTTGCAATCTTAGTCGGGACGGTTTGTTCCCAAGCACCTGTAGCAAACATGATGACAGGCTTGAACAACGTATTGTACAGTAATACCTTGTTCTTAAGGTTGATCTTCCAGTCAAGGTAGCAGCTTTCGAGCACAGTAAAAGTCAACCAGTAGGTAAGTCAACTCCCACTACTTTCATTCATGAATTCACAAAGTTTTCGGTGACCTCGAAACGAAATGCAGAGCCAATTCCGTTCTTTTACCATAGGCGTGTGCTCATTTACAAAATGAAATTTAAGGATATTATGGAAGATTTTCTGGTAAGTTACTTATTCCGTACGGCAATTTCACCGGCTCTTCAAGAGCTGAACCCTTGAAACATGTGGTCCACACATGTGTTGATATCCGACTGTTTATTATAACTAATCCGATGCTCGTGGTACCTTTGATTTCTCCGATACTATAGCACTGAACGCATTGGATGAGAATCTCATCCTAAGAGCGGTTGAAGATCCCCTGCAACTCGGGCGGATCACGTGATAAGAAAGCCTACTGGTTGTATTCTACTGTGGTTCGAGGTCGTCCAATCCACGTTGACTGTAGACGACCACTAACTCACGACCTATGGAAGAGGCAAGGAGGGAAACATTTACGTGTTCAAACCTGGGAAGGTCGCTCACGTAGAGACTATATAGTAGTGGAGACAACACAGTTCAATGGCTCTGTGAATGAAATGCTAAAATTTATTTCATCTCTTTATTATTTCTTCATCAAGAGTTCCGTAGGCCCAAGCGGTCCAAGTGATCACACCAGGGATATTCTTTGCATCTATCTATTACTATTTGTCACATTGTCATGATATTTTTTCACACGTAAATAAAAAATAATACATATACTAACCTTCTGAACTGCCAAGTTACTGAACCCAGCACTGAAAAATCTTTTTCTGGGTGTCTTGAACGCTTCAATATAAATTTCAGTAGTGGGGTTGCCGAGGAATAATTGAATGTCAGGGGAATTTCCATACATCTATGCGACGCTCGTCCAACAATGTCGAAATTACTTAAACGCTACAATCTCCTGTGATGGAAGTTATTCCAAATACTCTCAGAAAAGGAATATGGAGGGTCCGGCGTTTATAATGAAAGCGAGTCCGAGGATTAGGTCCGTTATGTAGGTTCTTAATCTGATCTCACACCACTGATTTCCACTATAGATGACGGTGGGAGTGCGTGCCGAGGGTCTGATTCAGATAATTCCTTTTGAAATTATAATTGTATTGCGTTGATGGTGCGTATTTACCAGGATTTGTTACTGAATTCGGTTGTTGCATATCGCAAATAATTGCATGACATCGTTTTCATATCAATTATACGTTTCCTCTCAGGATAAACTGAAAAGTTGCTAGAAATTATCTCATTGAGGCATCAGTATTATTTTTTAGAGACAAAACACAAGCACTACAGGAAATTCTTTAAGGCGATCTGTGCGAAAGTAGCAATTCACATTGGATTTGAATATTGCAAAATAACATTATGACTTAGGTTCAATCAGGTTTCCAAAAATTTCATAGCACCACCACAGATTTATCACCGATGACATTCGCATTTCAATTGATAAAGGTCAACTAGTTTTCCTGATTCTACTAGACTATAGTAAGGCTTTTCGACACTATTGATCGTTTTGTTTTATGTGATAAACTTCTGTATTATGGTTTCTCTCAGGAAGCTTGTGCGCTTATTTGTAACAATTTATCAGAACGATGTTATTCGGTAGTGGTTGGTTCATTGAAGTCAGATGCCCAAACGGTGAATTTTGGGGTGCCTCAAGAATCAATTATGAGACCTATTCTTTTTTCCATCTATATTTCAGATTTTCATGAGTGTCTGAAGTTTTAAACTATCTATCACTATGTCCAAAATACTTAGTTATACCTAGATTTTACGAGAAATTCAATCCTTTCAGCAACTTCTGAAATTGAAGAAGACTTATCATATTTATACAATATCTCCACCACACATAATCTCACACTCAATCCATCGAATTCAATAGCGATGCTTCTCGTAACTAGATCAAAAATAGAACAGCTTACTCAAGGTTTTTAAATCAGGTTAGCAGGAATGCCGTTGACCTTTGTAAGTGAAATCAAAAACCTAGGACTGTGGTATGATGTTGACCTAAAATTCATCAAGCGCGTCAGCTACCTCTGCCAGAGCTTGTTCAATATTCTGAGACAGCTGTATCCTAGTCGTGATATGTTATCTACGAAAATTAAACTTGAGTTGTGCGAATCGTTGGTGATTTCTAAATTATCCTATTATGATAGTATATATGGTCTAGCACTTCTACAGGCTGTTGCAGCTAGATTACAAAAAATTTAAAATTCCTGCTTAAGTTTTTCTCGTGGAATACGGAAATTTTGATCATATTAGTATGAAATTTAAAGAAACAGGATAGCTCAAATTAGATAACTTCCTAAAACTCCATCTACTCACCGTGACACACAAAGTTTTAACATCTGGCAAACCTACGTATCTTCTCAATAATCTTATGTTTAAACACCTCAATAGGGTGAACACAAGAAAAAATTATATGCCAGTTATCCCCAAACACTCAAGTGCACTGTACCAACGTTCTTTTTCATATTCAGCACCCATATTGTAAACACTCTTCCCAAGGAGTTTTGGAATTTCTCTTTATATAATTTCAAAAAGAAATTGAAAATATTACTTCAGTTACTATAGATTTACTTTTAAGATGGATCTGTATATGACAATAATTTACGCTACGGTTACAAATAAGGTAAAAAATATGTTTCAGAAATTTTGTCACCAATTTGATTTCATTCAATTTTTATACTTTTATACTTTATAATTACACTAGTATAAACTGTTCTAAAATAAGTAGATTGAGTATTTTTCAGTATTTTTGATTCTATATACGCTAATTCTCAAATATTACTTGTATAGTTTTCTTTGATTTAGTTACTTATTTCCTTACAAGGTCAAGTTAAAAAGCAGCTTAGGCTGATACCTCACCTTTTCGTTGACACTTAATTATTTTTCTAAATTTTTGTATTTTATTTTTATTATGTTGATGAATAAAGACGATTATTATTATTATTTTACCTATTTTATACTTTTTCTCCAAATGAAAAATCAGGATAATAATTCACAGAAAGTCAAATCACTTTTTCAAATATAAAATTTCATTGGTAGGTAGTACTAGTAACGACAACTATGACATTTTTATCATTTAAACTTATGTTAAATAATAGTATAAATATTACAGTTTCAACTTAATTTTATCCGAAGAGAGTTAACTATATAGTGTGTAAAAGCCAAATTGGATAAATTAAAAAAATGCCACTCATACCTTCAACCCCCTTCGAATGACAGGTACAACACCCAATTTTTTAAATGGGGAGTATAGGTTTGTGATATATCGTTTGAAAGTTCTCTTCATTCTCTATTCAAAGATGTTATCGCTTTCAAGTTTATTGCAACAATTAGGATGAAATAAATTATAATCATGTGGTTACCGAAATTCGATAAAATAAATGTAATGCAAAACTTAATGAAATGTAGAATACGAAAAAGAACTAGGGATGTTAAGGAAGTAGAAGTTCAAAATGTTCACCGTGAACGTCTTAGCAACATCTGACGATTTTAATGATTTTTTTGTCAATATTGCTGTTAATATAATAAAGTCCTTACTATTTGTATCGCCCAGTGAACTTCTAAATTTCAAAAATTTTCCAGCCCCTTGCGAGTCATTTTACTTAACACCGGTTACACCTCATGAAATAACGGATGCCATAAAATCTCTGAAGCAAACAAAAAGCCTCGATATACATGAACTCAACTCCCAAATAATAACAGATACTAGTGACATTATTCTAGTTCCACTCTCAATCTTCATATCAGGAATATTTCCAGATTGCTTTAAACTTTCCAAAATAACGCCTTTGTTCAAAAAAGGTGATAGAAATAATA
>WOGR01002776.1:0-16863 GCA_015342045.1 Leptinotarsa lineolata | reverse complement strand
TTTATTCCCGTACGTAAAAAACAAACTGAGAGGTCAACGTTTTTCGACACCTGAAGAAGCGGTTGCTGCATTCAGAATGCATGTTTTGGAGATACCTCAATCAGAGTGACAATTGGTTCAAACCCATGCAAAAGGGTATAGATCTTCATGGGGAATATTTTGAAAAACAATAAAGTGATTTTTGTTGATTAATATTTGTTCTTGTTCTCTAATCCTGAAATATAAGAGGCAACTTCAATATACAAGAATGTAAAGATCATGAAAAGAAGTAACTTTCAAACACAAACTGGAAAGAAAACCTCCCGAAACAGCTACTTCCATATAAAGATTGAATTACACGAAAGAAAAGTTCTTTCGAAACAAACACTTTTATATAAATACTAAATTATACAAAAAACTATTTTTTCTTCTCTTCCAAAATGGGAAAGAAAGCAATCAATTTCAAAAAGTATACATAATGTGCAGATCATGCAAAGAAGTAACTTTTAGGCACAAACTGGAACAGCATCAGTCACAGAAATCCTACACAATATAACTAAATCAAAGGTAAAAATTTCATTTAGATGGTGTAATAGAAATCCAAAAACTTTTTTCCAAAAATTAATTGCTTCTAAAAATATAACCCTTCCAATCAAAATATTTTCATTCAGTTCATATAATTCTTTAGTGACTGTGTTAGACTGTGTTCCAAAAACGGTATGGAATATTTTTTGTAAAGAGTCATATTACTTCATGTGTAGGGATAAAACATTAATTTTTTTATTTGAAAAGTAATACAAACTATGATGGACTTATGAAACATCAATTGGCGCTCCAGAGCGACTTGATTGATTCCAGTGGTGCATTTGCTTTTTCAGCTGCAGGAAAACCCGAAAAAACCTGCAGATCTTCATCTGCCAATATCCTCTCTTTCATAAAATTAAATGTAGGGTGTCTCCAGTGGCTCCAATGAATTCAAGATATCACCAGAAAATTTTGTGACACGACTATCGTCAAACTTAAGCCAGTCCGTTTCATCCTTAACCAAAGCGTTATAATGACCAGATTCAACGCCAGAACCACAGTGAACAATGACTGATGAAGATCATAATAGTAGTCTGCTAGATTGAAGTGTTCATCTATTTCGAATCTTCGTGAGAGTTTGGTGCTTCCGTCAGAAGTTGAGTCATGTTTGAAGATCATCAGTGATATCATTAGATTGACTGGTGTCTCAGTTATACTTGTTGTCTTATGACAGTCAGGTAGTTTGACGCATATTTGATAACATAGTTGATCATCACCCGTTAAAAGTTTTATTTTCGGATGAAAAATTCTAATAAGTGAAACATTCATTAGAATTTCTACATTAGATAACTTTAGTAATTATTGAATATTCACGAAAATAACATTTGCATTCAAACTATTAGCTCTTGTAAATTTAACGTAGATATAAACTCAATGAAAACGGATCTTTGTACGATTAATGCTGGCCACGAAATTTCATATCTCACACTTTCCATACACATATTACATATTTGATTATTGTATAAAATGGCAATCTATCGCAGTTGTCATACAATACACTTCATGCAGTAGATGGAAACTAAATATTCAGATGGAAAATACATTTATTTTTTCATTAATAGAAGCAGCAATCATCGACTGACAACAAACTCCAGAATACAGGGTGCTTCAAGCATAATCATCTAATTTCATTATTCTTGAGCTAATTCGCCGGATAGGCCCTTCGATGATGTTGCAACTGAAACAGAAATGCAAGGTGATTACGTTTCCTACATCTATTCATTCAAAATCTTTCTCACCTAATAATATTGTAAATTCTATTCTACTAATATTATAGAAGTGAAAATTTGTTTAAACGTAGAGATGTTTGTTAATCAATTATAATAAATCTGATGAAGTCATTTGGAGTAAATTTGGTGAAAATGAAGAATATTATAAATTATTCAAACTCTGTAAAAATATTATAAATGTCCTAGTCACCTCCTGATGATGCAGGGCGCGTCGAGAAACACTAATTTTCTCTTAGTGAAGAAAAAGTAATCTCAATAGATAAATGTGAAAGTTTAAATTTTCAGATATTCGAATGGTTATAATTATTTGCTACCCAATAATGCAAAAAATGATTGAACGTGTTTGGAAAAACGCCCAATGACCTGAATCAACACATCAGATACCCATTATCCCGCTACATAACTTGTTTCAACAACTTAATCCATTTATTTGTATTTTATCTGTATTTGAGGATAGTTTTGAAATTCAGAAATGATTTTGAAACATTCCTCAAATCCCTATGCCATAAAAATACTATTGCAAAATCAAACATGTGTTTGAGGAACGTTGGATGGCAATTTGAACATTTAATGAGATATCGTGAATGACGTAGATGGTCAGGAGTACGTTGATATTAATTTTTTTATGTTTGTTACTTGGTATATTAATTGAGTACTAGACCCAAAAACTATTGATCCATACTTTTTTGAGGTAGCTCGGACCAGGAATTGTATGACCGTACAGTGATAATGAAAAAAATATCGGAAAACAAATGTATACACAAAGCTGAATTCTTCATTACAGGGGCTACAAAGATCGATGAAAAAAACAAAAAATAGAGGTGATGATGAAATAAAATGAAATGTCGCATTGCAAATTGATTTATATCAGATTATGAAAAATATGAAACAGTATCGAAACTTTTTTGCCATTTTTCAATATCATTCGAAATGGAGGCGGTAGAGCCAAAATTCTACAATTCTATTTTTTGGTGGATACTCCAAAAGAAACACTGATATTCTCGATCTGAAAAGAGATCATTCTAGTTCACCAAAATAGAAAACTTTTGTCCAGATCAAGCCACCTTGTAGGTTTTACTGTTTCCGAATTAACAATATTAGCGTCAGCTAAACAAACGGTCTGTATTCTGCAGAAACAATGGAACCGAGATTCGGATATGAAATTTGTCATGGGTTTATTAAATCCAGTAAAGAGAGTGATGTTTTCTCAATCTCACGGTGTAGAAGTACCATTGAAAGTAGCAATCAGAGAGAAAACAGAAAGCATGAAAAAAATTTCCTCAACCCGAGCAAGTGAATGCATCTTTCCAAAATCAGATCAAAAGCAATTCATATTTCCCTATTTTTGTTGCCACAAATTTTTATGTATGGCTATGTAGCTTCCTGAAAGAACGTTCTCTGCAAGTGGCTGTCGATGGATAGCTCTCGAATACTTTCACCATCAACGCTGGTGCTCCCCAGGGAGCCATATTGTCTCCAACCCTCTTTTTATTGTATATCAACGACTCATTGGAAGAAATCAAACACCTAATATATTGCTTTGCTGACGACAGCACACTTGTCTCGTCGTTCGATTTGGATTCCAGGACATCGGCTGCTAATGCACATCTTCACCGACAGCAGGAGGTTGCATATCTCGATGAGGATTTAGAAGTGATTTTGTATTAGGGTGAAAGTTACCAAGGGCCACGAAAACATAGACATCAGTTTTCTGCAAAAAGATAAATGTCTCCGTACCGGTTATAATAATGTCAGGACAGAGTATTCCGCTTTTTACTCAGATAAGTTTCATTTGGAGAACTGCGTTTATGTGGAATGAACTTCCTGAGAACGTTTTTCCAAATAGATACAATCTCAAGCGATTCAAATACAATGTGAATCGCTACTTTCGTACAGGCAATACTCTTAGAGTGCCTTAAGGATTTTCCTGCAATGCTTGTGTTTTGTCCTCAAAAAAAGGAAACGCAGCACATAAACTTCTATCAGCGGCTGTAAGTGGGTGAAACGTGCGTCTAGAAGAATGTTTCAGTTCTGGTGTTTGGAAACAGCGATTGTTTTAGAGATATAGACATTTCTACAGAAATGATCATTGTCAGAGAAATATTGAGAAAAGACCTGTTTTGCATTTCCCAAGCGTGACCTATCGTGAGATTGAGACAACCTAAGGCATTAGTGAGACCAGTATACATTCAATATTGAATAAACATTTGACTGTCAAAAAAATATTGTTCGCGTTGGATCCCACACAATTCAAAGGCTCGTGTCAATTCTGAGCGGTACACAACCATTTGTTTGCCAGTTGTCTTCCAAAAAATCAAGAAAACCAACCGCCGAAGACGGATCACTCTTCACCACGACAATGCGAGCTCTCACACATCGGCTCAAACAATTGCATTTTTGAGCACCCAAAACATCGATTTGATGAGTCATCCGCCGTACAGTCTTGACTTGGCACCGAATGACTTCTTTCTATTCCCGTACGTAAAAATCAAACTTAGAAGTTAACGTTTTTCGACACCTGAAAAAGCAGTTGTTGCATACAGAATGCATGTTTTGGAGAATCCTCAATCAGAGTGGCAAAAGTGCTTCGAGAATTGGTTTAAACGCATGCAAAAGTGTATAGATCTTCATGGGAAATATTTTGAAAAACAATGAAGTGATTTTCGATGATTAATATTTGTTTTTGTTCTCTAATCCCGAAATATAAAAGGAAACCCCCGTACCATTAAAATATGTGATAAGATATGTCTTCAACTTTGGAGAAGTTCGACAATATTCTTTAAAAAATGTTTTTTGTGAGGTTGTCAATGTTTAATGATTTCTTTTGGTTTTTATCGTTCTACAATCTGAAAAATAACTAAATCAGAATCTGTTCAAGTGTAATGAAATTCAAACTCAAAAGTTCACTCTGAAAAATTACTGCGTAAGAGAAACTTCTGAAGAAAAGCTTGATTCAGTCAGTAACTTACATATTCATAAGTAACTTCCATATTTATATACAAAACCTCTAATTTCATTAGTTCGGACTTCCATTGTCTAATATGATTGCTACTATGATTTGAAATACCTCAAAGCACAAATAAAACTGAAAATTCAAGAAAGAATAGCTAAAAATAATAATTATTCTGAGCAAAACATGAAATGAAATTACAATAAAATAAAAATAAGCAATAAAATGAAAATTAAACAATTGAAATGAAATAAAATTAAAAATTGTAAGATTTCAAGCCAAGTTATTTCACGACGCGACGTTTCGACTGGACTAGATATTGACACGATCATCTTGATCTCAAACAGGTGTGGAGCGGACTAGATATTCCTCCGAGAGATGACTATTTATAGATCATTCGAATGATTTCACTTATCCCCTCTTCCCTCACTTAGCTTCACCGGTTTAGCGGGAGATGACCGATTGGCGGGAGTTGGCCGTTTTCCGCTTGATTATGGGTTTCCATATGTTATGTATCTCTACGCTAGCTTGGCTGAATACTTCGTTTCACAACAAATATGCAGCTTCTTTGAAATTCCCCCTAAACCAGTGTTTCTCCTTGTGGATGATCTCAGCTCTGCCATTCCCGATTTTCTGGTTTCTTCTCGCTCTGTGCTTCTCTTGTACCTGGCAGTGCGGACTTTCAAAATCCTCTTAGTTTCACCGATATAGGATTTGCTGCACTCACAGGGTATCTGGTGAATGCAATTCTTGAAATCGCAGTCCACGTTTGTGAACTGCGATTTTAATGGATTATCTTGAAAAGATATCGAAACTTGAACGATGATTTCACTTTTTTATATATCGCGCTGTTTATTTGCAAAGAAAAAGAATGTTATTTGACGAGTGCTTCAATGCGACTTGATTTCGTTTTGTTTTGCACGCTACATCTGTAACATAACACAAGTGTTTCTGCCGCCCTGTATATGTACAAATTTTGTAACAATTCACTTGTTTCGCCCCTAGGCATACACTTCAACTATATACAAACGGTTTATGTCATTCCTATGAATTGATGCAATCTTATCGTAATTGCTTTTAGAATGTCGAAAAAAATGTAGTTTCGATCCCGAGAGAAAGTTTACAAATACATCAAACTGCGGCGCAAGTAAATGCACTACCTCAGAATGTCTGCGCTCATGTTTTTATTGGATTTGAAAATAGAAGTCGTTCCATTGTGTTTTCGAGCAGACGAGACGAATAATACAATGTTGGGCTAAAATGGTAACCGTTTCGTTAGTATTTGATGTTTTTCAACTCTTAGAGGAGGCACGTTTTGTCCCCCGCAACGATAAGTATCTGTATAATTTCTCAGCCCTTTTTTGCTTAGCAAAATACGACAAGTTGCTGATAAATTCATTCTATAACTTATCGGGGTGAACTTAAAAGTTTGTCCTTTCTACATCTGTAAAGAGATTTTATTTTCAGTAAAAGCTGCAGAGAAAAACACAGAATGAATCTTGTCCAGCGGTCGATGTCGATGCTTAGCTTTACAACTGAGCGCCCCGCCCGCTTATTTTTGATATTCGAGCATTGAATCTTCTGTCGATCCCATAGATGACGTCTTCGTAGCGGGAGATGTCATCACCTTTACTTATTGGAGTAATTTAATTTTCTGTTTTTTTTAACCTCTACCAAGACCACTACACTTAAAAGTATTAATAAGGTCATCAATTTTCAAAATGGAAAATGGTTGATCGACACGACATTGAAGATGTCATAATTTATGATATTCATAATGATGCGACTTGTACAATTTATTTTTCATAAACTGCACTACGATCTTACAAAAAAGCTATAGTACACGGAAGTTAAACACAAAAACATCGAATAGAAGAAAAGCATTATAAAGTTTTCATTTTACGTGGATCTGTTCACATATAGGAGTGGGAACAAAATACCCCAAAAAGTTCCCTTCCGAATATTGTCCGCAACATTTCTTATTTCGCTAAAAACTACCCCCAAATCGTTCTTTGCGCCGGTTTTTCTCAATTTTCTCGAAACACGTTGTTCAAATCTAAAAAATGCTTGTGATCAAAGTTGTTTCAAATTGAATTTTAAATAAAAACTGTTCTTTACGTAATTTAGCTAATCCACATGGAATTCCCGTAAATTGCGGTCAAAGTTAAGGGTAGTTTTTAGTATGCTATTTAAAATATGTAATTAATCCAGAAATAGTACGAAATCAATGCTTTCGGCTGGTGGTGGCTTGTGAGAGGGTTTTGCGATACCGTCCCACTATCTTTTTTATAAATGAAAAAAATAACATTTTTATTATTACAATAGCATATCCACAAAAATTTTAAAAATATATTCAAAAGGTCTGTTCAAAAATTCCTGACGTTTCTATATAATTTGCGCAAATTGTTTTGCCTTAAGGCACGAACCACCACTGCTTTAGGCGATGTATATGCAGATAAGTGACCGAACTTAGAAAGGGTAAAGGGGTACGGAGGCGTCAACGAACAACGTGGTGTGACCTGCATCTTTATTCGATGAAAAAAGTTTAATAAGCAAGACGAAGAAATCATCTCCATAGGTTTCTTTTGGTTCACAGTTCCGTACCGTTGGATCATGCGCAGTCATTAAAATGTTTTTTGTTTCAGATAGAATCGTTCTAGTTTCGTTCTCAAAGTGTTTTGGTTTTTTCCGAACCGATTCGGAACTATTCCAGAACAGTAATTATTAGTTCGAACATTTGAGTAGGGACCGGCAAGAAATTCAAATTCGCTCTTGCGCACTTATAACATTTTTCATTTGCGATGTGGATTTTGGTAGTAACGTTTTCTTAACCTCATTTATATCCGTATTCGTGTTTTATTTGGTATTTCATCTACAATTTCAATATTTGTATTAATTACGTCGAATATATTGCTTAATGGAGGTATATAAGACAAAATAATATATCATCATTATTCTTATACCATAACAGATGAACGTGAAATGTAAATAGCAATAACAATCATGTGGAATAAACTTCCTGAGAACGTTTTGGCCAATAGATTCAATCTCCAGCGATTCAAATCCAATGTGAATCACTACTTTCGCTCTTAGAGCGCCTTGAGGTTCATCCTGTAGTGCTTCTGTATTCTGTTTAAAAAAGTATTATTACATCTTTTACAATTCCAAAAATTTATTCTTGACATGTTTTTGTCAAACACATCAGTATAAGATTACAAAGAAAGGAGAATATATTTTCAATTTAATTTCGGCGTCGATTCGGGACGGTTCGATAACAGTTTTAAATACAGAACCAAAGCAAACCTTATATGAATTTTTCAACACAATTCCGGAACAGCCAGTTAACTTGAACGATCATTGCGAATTAGTAGTTGATGGTGGAACTTTGATTCATCGTGTGGTATGGCCAAAACAAGGTACATTTCGTGACATTTATTCAGCTTATGTAAACTTCATACGTAAGCATTACGGTCATCATGTAACTATAGTGTTTGATGGATACGTTGAAAATGCAAGTAGTACAAAGAGTCTCGAACGACAAAAACGACTTCTGAAAAGAATCTCGGCAACAATTGCATTCAATGTAAATATACCAAAACTCGACCAACAGAAGACATTATCACCTTATAGAAGTAAACACAAGTAAATTCACTCTCCACCATCTCTTATTTTACGCTCAGCCGATGTATCTAAGGCGTGAGAGCAAGTGAGCCAAGAACAGCTCAAGCCTGCACAGCCCAGCAAAAAATGAAATCTTGACACGATACATCAGAGACGCCGACCAGGAGTGAACTTACTTGTTGTTTACTTCTATACGGTGACATTATTAATTTAGCTAACAAGGATCAATTAATTTCTAAACTTGTCGATAGATTTAATGCTGAGAATATCAATATGTTTACTGCTTTAGACGATGCTGATTTACTATTCGTCACAACCGCTATCGATCTATCCAGTCACCATGACACTGTGGTGGTTGTAGTTGGTCAGGATGTAGATCTTCTCGCCCTTATTATTGCTCTTGCTCCTCCTGCTAAAGAGATTATGTTTTTAAAACCAGCCCAAGCAAATATAAAGAGCAGGATTTACAATCTGATTTCTGAATTCTGATTTACAATCATCCACTCAAATAATAGAGTTATTAAACAAGATTAAGGATTTGGAAAAGGTTGTTAATATTTTCAACAATTCTCAATCTACAAAAAATGAAATTGAAGGCGCCGGTGAGAAAATTACTCTAACCTTATATAAAGCTAAACCATCGGAAACTTCTTTGAATAGCTACAGATTCACATTTTTTGATAGGTTAGTTGGCAACTCCAATCATGCTGTAATTTTAACTAGATTGCCACCAACCTCTGCAGCATTAAAACAACTTTCTTACCGGGTATTTCACCAAATTCAGTCCTGGCCAGAAAATAATATCGAGCCAACACAGTGGGGTTGGAAAAAACTAAGCAACATTTCATTACCAGCTTTTACTACCGAGGAGCCGGCACCAATTTCAATGGGGAATGTTCCTCAGTTTGGGTTATTACAGCAAATGCAAGTTTGAACAAAATAAAGTTGAGTTTAATTCATAAGTTTTTCTAATTCACTTCGAAAACTATTCAAATTGATGTTTCAAATGTTGTGTTTTAATTTTAAAGGGATTTGTTTCTAATTCACATATTGGCAACAACGCCTAGAATGCATATAATATATCAAGTTGAAATAATTTATACGTACCTAGATATTCTACTCTAAAAAAGGAAAATTATCTTTATAATTCAACAATTAAGGCAAAATATAAATTATAGTTCAATACCACCTCCACAAGCCACATAAACAACAGTTGTTTTGTTATTTATTTTTATAGAAGAAGATAGGTTAAGTGCACAAAATGTCATATGTCACAGAATGTCTCAGAACTCGGGACATAAGTGAACAGAACAGCACGCCTCTATAATATGTCATCTTTGTTTGTCTCATACAGGTAACAGATTCATTTTTCTTTATTAGCTATAACCGATGTTACCAAATGGTGAAATAGAAACGAATCCCTTTAAATGTTGAATGCATTATTTCATTCCTCTTTTTCAAGTATTTAAATAATTTTTTAAAGAAATAGGTTGAAATGATAAGTTTAAAATGCGTTGTTTTAGAGCTCTTTTATGAAAACTACTTGATTTTCGTCAGGAGGAACATTCCACATTCTGAAACTTATATCGTGCAGCTGTAAAATGGGTTGCGGTAAGCGATGTGGCTGTCGACGAGTTGAGTTACGTTGTTCAAATATGTGCTTCAACTGCCATGGACAGGGTTGCCTAAATGCACCACAGGAAGAAATAAATGAAGAGGATGAAACAAACGAGTAAAAATGGAGCTGTTAGTGGACTAGGCCTACTGGGGATACCACTTAAAACAAAACGCGCCTAGAGCTCTACCTCATGGGTGGTGTGGAAAAGGGCTTAAATTAGACAATAAATTAGCCGCTGTTATATCAGAATTTTAAATTAGATTCAAATTATTTCATTTTCATAGGTAATATTTTTAGACTATGGAATTATGTAAAATCACTACAATTAAAATCATATTTTAAGAGGCTGCTAAAAACTACCCCTAACTTTGAACGGTATTTGCGAGAAAACAGTAAGGAATAGGTCAAATGTTTATAGAAAAGTTTTTATGCAAAATTTCATTGCCAACAATATTTATTACTATAATTTTTCACGTTTAAGTAACGGGTTACGAGAAAATTGAGAAAAACCGGGGCGAAGTACGATGTGGGGGTGGTTTCTGGCGAAATAAGGCATGTTGCGGACAATATTCGAAACGGAACTTTTTGGAGTTTGTTACTTCTCCTATATGTGAACAGATCCACGTAAAATGAAAACTTTATAATTTTGTTCTTCTAAAAATTGCTTATGTGGTGTACTACTACTGTGTTAGCGAAACATGTGATATTTTAAAAACGAAGTTTATGAAGATGAAATCGTAAAGTGTAGTTTATGAAATTACTATGTACCTTCATCAAGTAACGGCCGAATCAATCAGACAATTCATTTAGTTTCAACAGTAGGTACGAAAATATGTGATGGCGATTTCCTTAGAGATTATTGATGTGCGTATTATTTTTTGTTGAACCTTTCAAATGAATTCCACATCAACCTTTGATTTCAGATTGTTAATAGGAAATGGGATATTCGAAACACTGTAAATTATCAAAATCCTGTTTGCGCGCTATCACAAAGCAGAATAATTGCGCGCTATCACAAAGATTAATTGCGCGTACCATATAAAAACTGCAGCTGTCGATAACATGAAAATCCGCATTTTGAATGACACAACTTGTCACATTCACGGCATATATGGATGTACCTTTCATGCTCTATCTATCTAGGCAGCGCTCTACATATGTATTTTGCAAAAACCCTATTAGGAAAATGCAACAAATACACAGTGAGTTTCAAAAAGTTTGCTCATATGGGAAACTTTTTTATTTCCCATTTGTCAGAAAATTTTATTCTTGATAAAAATTGGTGCATTGCGGGAAAATTGGATTTGAGTCGAAATTCTAAAATTCCGAACAGTTTTCAGGGGAGAACAAAAAATAGAAATTTTGATAAACTGTAAACTACCCTTATTTTCTACATCATTAAAAGAGTTTATTTAGAAAAGTTGTTTGAATTCAAAAACAATATTCAGATTTGAAATCACAACCACCTAATAGCCACCTAATACATAATAAAACAAAAAAAAAACATTTTTGATGGTTCTAGCCTCATAAAGGGTACTAGTATCTCATATACACCTTAGCCGCCTCCCTCATATTACTATAATATTTCAATGCGAAACTTGGTTCAATTTATTATTCGAACTAGTATATCGATGTTTCTTGAGAATGATTTGAATTTCTACTAGTTTTTTGGTGCAAAATTGATATTTCACTCTGTATGTATGTCCATAATAACTATCAGTAAGATTTAATGACAAATTGAAATTATTTCTTGTCATCGTATATCGATATAAATTTTTACTAGTAAAATTTATCTCTCCAAAAAAATAACCCTTTCAATTATTCATAATATTATATATAAAGTGTCAGTTCAAAATTTGTCATATAAAGGTAGGTAGTTAGGATAAAAATTTTCATTACATAACTTCAAATGTGATGGCTGCTTCAGTCGAAAACACAGTATAAGAGAGATTAATAATTTCTGAAAAGAGTAGGGAAAAAGGCAAAAAAGGAACAGATACTATGTTTTGAGTAAGGTATATCCCGGCTCTGAAGATGCATCCAAATAAGGTATGTACAAATGTGCATACAACCGAATGAATTGATTTTCTTGAAGAAACACTTCCCCACACACCAAAACAGTGACAGTTTTCTCAATGCAAGTTTCTGCAACCGGGGCATCATCAGGAAATGATCTACGCAGCGGAAAAACATTAACATATCATTTCGGAAAGACAGGACGTTAGGATAATTTCCAGAGACAAATGTTCGTTGTACCTGAATCAAAATTAACTAGGAAAAAGTAACGTGGAGTTGAGAAAGCAGACAAAAATTGAATTTGATAAATATATCTCGAGTCAATCTTTATATATGAAAGACCGAGAGAACATCTTGTTCTCCCGGTCTTCCGCCTTTCAAGCTGAAGACCGGGGTTCGATTCCCCGCCGGGCCACCGTGCTGGGTAATCGCACGTTAAAAGGTAAGGTCTCGTTAATCCATTGCTCGCACAAGTTTCGACTTCTGAGGGTTGACGTTCGACAGCTGGTTAACGGAACGAACAATTTTTTTACAACAATTGCATATGGAATAGCTCTTATTTAATTTTGGAGTCAAATTCTCCGAAATTATCTGGATACGAGTTCTCATAATATATCGGGGTTGTACTATTAACTGATTTAGAATGAACTTTTCGCATGTGGATTTTTAATACTCGTATTTTGAAATGTTTTCCACATATTGAATAATCTGCCTTGCTGGCTGATTGTTTTTCTTTTCATGTCATCGAATATAGATTTAATTGGTTTGATTAATGGTGATTGAGATCTTTCAATATCTATTCCTATTCTTGTGTCTTTCAAAGAAGTGAAAAAATAATAATTGGGAAGAAGAAAAGCCCAATCAATAGACCTGGAGAAGACGTTTAGTATAAGTTGAACTAGTAGAACATAAATATAGCAAGAATAAAATCGTTAAGAGATAAAAAACAGGTTATTGGTAGATAAGAGAAAAGCAATTGATATGAGTGATTATTTGCCAGCAAGTTTTCGAAATAATATCAAAAATAGCAGTTTATAGTAAAGGGAATATAATAGAACTAACATTCCTAAAATAGAGAAACTTTCATGAAAGTTGAAGCGCTAGTATTCTTTACCCCCCCGTCAACAAATGCCTAATAATGCCTAGAAACTAGTGTCTTCCTGAAACTATGAAAACAACCTATTATTTTTCCTATGGACAAAATTTATAAAACTTTGACATCAAATGATTTGGGACCCATAAATATAGTACCGGCCATTTCAAAAATTGTAGAAAAGGTAGGCTATTGTCAAATATACTCTTATATCTCTGGTAATAATATCCTGCCGGAACACCAATCTGGTTTTCGGAATAATCACAGTACAACTATAGTGCCCTGTTGGTGGTGTCCTGCCACCAATAATGAAAAAGTCACACATTTCTGGTCTCTCGATTACAGTATCGGTCTTTTTAACTCATAGGAAGCATTGTGTTGTGACAAAGGGTAGCCAGTTTGATAATATGAGTGTACGTCATAGAGCCCCGCAAGATTCAATTTTTTTCCGCTACTCTCTATTATCTACACATTCGAATGATGTTCTTGAGTTTTTTAACATTTATACATATGCAGACGACACTAACTTGTACTACTCCGATAGAGTGAAGCATCTTATTGGTCACGAAACATCGCCCAATAATGATATACAACAGATATAGATAAATTTATGTTCAAGATTTCAGTGTATAAATCAACCTTCAACTAATATGTCTGATAAATTTTTCTTACGTTATGATGAAATTAATTCAAAAGTGTTAGAATTTGATTATTTGTGTCTTGAATATGCAAAAATGTGTTTAGAATAATATGAGTATATTGCTCTTTCACCTCTCGAAGCATCTGAGAGCTCAGTGGTTCATTATCCAATTCTTGCTCGTTATGAAACATAAAGGACACACCCCGTCTATTAATGTTTCATTTCGATGCCTTGAACTCACTGTTTGTCATTCGGATTATGTTAATATTCTGTTTACTATGCTCACGTGCCCATCAAAACTGACTTAGTGGGTTTAGAGTACTCAATTATGGTCCGGTTAAACTGGACGAAGAAAATTACTCTTCATTGGAAGGCAATGGGCTACAGCTCTTTTTTGAAATTTTTTTGGTAGAATGAATTTTCTCTGTTTCAAAATCGACAATTGCTAGAATCGCAAAATATTCCCCTTCGCCAACCAAGTTTTGGTTGTCTCAAGCCACTAACAGTTCGTACCCCTTTATGTATTCATTATCAGAAACATAGATAACAGCAATAAAAATGTATATGGTAAGCCAGACGTTCCCACCTATCTCTGAAAACTTTTGAATACATCTGTGAAGGTGCTGCTGTCTAAATTTTTGTTTCCATAAATGGTATATAGATGACAGCCCAATTGGTCTGTTGCCACATTTGATGAAGCGTGTATAACAGTTTGTCATATGGTTTGAAGTATCTTTAGAGTTGGTTTATTCACTTCATCTCCCTGCATATTTACTGCCTTGTTCAGGTCTATAATTCATCTTTTGTGTTGATTTGACGATTAAGTGAAATTAAAATGGAAAAAGTTTAGGCTTCCGTGGTGAAACAAAGAAAGTGTTTTGTTAAAAACTGTATCGATGTTAGAATAGCGTAAGCTAAACTCTGCCAAGATAAAAATAAAGACCATTTATTATTATTATCATAAATAGTAAAAGACTTCGCTTTCCTAAAAATGAGTTGGACATTTAGCAAGTATGAATTGATAAAATGAAACTCCCGACTCACGAAAACCCATCTGTTCGGTAGGTTTATGACAAAAGTTGCTCCAATATTGTACAATCATTGTTATTGAAATTTGACACACATTTGATTGGTGTAATATATTCCTTCACTTCTCTGCTACAAACTTTTCACAAATTATAGGCTTCTGAATATAGACAAAATGAGTGATTGGCACGATGAGTTTTGTTGCGAATAAGTATTCAGTTTTCGATCTAAATATATTGCTGTTATCTGTGAGATAGCATCTCTCTGATGGTAGTGCACCTTCCTCTTGGGGTCATGGTAGATTTTATAGCTGTTTCCATTTCGTAAAGTTCAAAACGTCGAGCGATTTCACTTTTTTTAGCTCTCACACGCTCTAAGATGTGGAATCCATAAGAAAATTTTTGTTTAATAAACACTTGTTGTCAGAACTCATCAAAAATCATGGGTTTGCACAAATATTTCAGTCGAAATGTCTCCATACTCGAATGAAGAAAAACGAGATATGTTGAAAATTTTTATGAAGTTGATAGGAATCGTTCGAAAACAGCACAAATTTATTTTGAATTTATTTCGGAAAGACAGCAGCCGAATAGTATTTGGTATTTTGGACAAACACTTGGTTGAGTACGGTGCATTTCAAAAACCAAGAATGAAATCATGAGCTTGTTAAAAATGCAAAAAAAGTATTACAAGTGTTTGAAATGATAGCCTTCTTGTTGAATACACAAGCGAAATCATTGTCTCAAATTAAGAACAGCCCTAACAATATCCTTTCTCCTGATAGACCTGAAGTTCACCCACTGTGTCATTCTTCAAAGTGCCCCACAAGAAAGTATCCAAACTGTAATGTCAGGTGTATATGTTTCCAAATTCCGTACTTCATAATTTTTGTTATGTGTGTACATGTTATTATTCGTCTTAAAATAGCAAAAACCAATACCAAACTCTGTTAATACAAATATTCCATAGTTAACGACTTAACTGGTATCACTAATAATACGAACATTTTCCTGTACTACTGAGATTCTCTAGAGATTTAGTTATAAAGGTGGGCGAATATAGATACCTTTCAGGTTTTGATTCGAAGCGACATAAATTAACGAGGCGGAAATTTAATCAGAATTAGTCCTACGTTGGCTTGTTAATGGGTTGTTGGTGTGATGTAATTGTTACTGAGTGAGGTCGTTCATTAACAAAAAAATTGACAGTAGCCGCAAGTTTGGTTCAATTTGAATAATTTTTGGGTAAACTGCGGGAGTCTAGATTTCAATGAAAGGGAAAACGAACCGAAGAGATGATCGTTAAATACATATTGAAAAAATGTAAATTAATGACATGAATATGTTGAAGTGTCCAGTGGCGGCGCAAGACCTAAATTCAATGTGGGTAATGTACATTTCAAGAGGCCCTCTGATGTTGCAAGAAGAAGGGTCCATAAAATGAAAAAAATATTTGAAATTAACCATTTTTTCATTTATTGAGAAACATTTACTAAAATTTTTACTCATGTACTTTTTTGGATCATTAAACAACAAAATAAAAATTAAAAAAACGACTCAAAAGTAATACAAAAAAACATCATGTCTAGGTTGCCATATTGAAACCCCAGAGTCAAAGTCACTGACACTGCTGCTACTAACTCACTTCACTTTATTCAAAGAAACAACAATTTTCTTTTTTTTTTTTGCTGAACCAGATTCCCATTCTCTTCCATTATCTCCGTATCACTCTTAGTGCCTGAGCCTGAGGTGATTGATAAATTATAAAGAATGCACCAATATTGTATCCGTAACCTGCAGGTAGAATGTAGCGCAACAAATAGAAGATATGAAACGAATAATAGATATAATTTTCAATAATGTAATTTTTTGTAAAGAACTATGAAAAATATCAGTGCGATAAGTATAATGAATGAATTGAAGGGGTTATATTTTATTAGGAGTGAGTAATTTTTTGGGAAAGAAAGTTTTTGCCTTTCTACTACTCCATCTTGATACAAAAAATGTGGGAATCTTCATTTTTTGCATCAAGATGGAGTGGTAGAGAGCCAAAAACTTTCTTTCCCAAAAAATAACTCACTCCTAATAAAATATAACCCCTTCAATT
>WOGR01002775.1:0-16866 GCA_015342045.1 Leptinotarsa lineolata | reverse complement strand
ATCACTCAACTTTTAATTATATTAATTTATTTTATTTTATTTATTCATTTTTTTCACTCGTATTTTATTTCACTGTGAATTCTTTTTTGCTTAATATATTTGCCGTTTTAGCTATTCTTTTTAATTTCAATTGTATTGTTTATTTCAGGGATTTCAAATTATTTTACAAATTTTTAGACAATGGAAGTCCGAACTGCTGAAATTCATCCTCTGAGAAATTAGATAAATCACAGAACGCGGAAGGTCTCCACTTTGGAAATTAACTCAGAAAGGCTCATTTAAATTCTTCTAAACAAAAAATGAAAGTCCATTTAGCAGTTCAAGTACTGAGCCAATCTGTTGCCGAATCATTAAGCTATTGTGAAAATGAATTAGATTTGGAAAAATTCCAAGGTTGCTCTGCAACTATTGAATTCATAAGAATTATTAATAATATATTCGACATATTAAACAGTAGGTCTCTTCATCCACCAGGGTTTAAAAAAGGCTCTTTTTGAAAGGAATACTGAATCTACAAAATTTTTTACAGAAGATGCCTTTGAATATATATCAACTAGAAATTAACAATGAATTAATTATCATTTCTAATCGGAAAATTGGGTTTTTAGGCTTCATATTTTTCATTCGTACATTCACGAGGTTGTTGGAATAACAACCCCACTTGTAGACAATTCACTGCTGCTTTTAAAAGATTGATTGTTAGCTGCAATTCGAGAGGGGGTATGGGTAACTGCATTCCATTAGATGAGATACCTATATTGGTTGGATCTAGTCAAAGCCAACCTGAGAATGACATTAATATGAGTCACTCACGACTTACAGATAGTGAGCCCCAAGAACAATATACCCTGCAAAGTTTATGGGAGGATCATGAATACATAATGAGTCCGGCTGTAATAAGCGAATGTTCACATCAAATTGTTGTATATATTGCAGGATTTGTTCCTTGACACTTACAAAATTCGCTAAAATGTGAACGCTTTTTAACTAATGTAATAGGAGAAAAAGCCAATTTCTTAAATTCCTTAATAGTAAAAAAATCTCGAGGAGGGCTAACATATACTTCACAGGATGTTACAAATATTTGTAAAATGTCTGAACATTTTATTAGATTGTAAGAAGAAAAAATGCCAAAGTCTGCTTTTATAGACATTTTAAAGAATGAAATTCTGTATTAGGCCATTGAGTCGAACTGTTTTTCTTGTTTAAAAGTCCACGCAGCTGAGAACAACACCAACCATATTTACTTTTTAATTCAGACAATCATCTCAGAATATTTAAATATGAAAATTTATTTTATTACTAAACAAATATCGGAAGTTAAGGATCCCGTGCAGCAACAATATACAAAATTGATCTTATTTAATAGCCAGAAATATACTTCAGCTATACTTAGGTTAGGTATATATTTTTAGTTTAGTTTATTTGTTGTAGTTGGTTGAATCACAGGATCAATTTTTTCTTTAAAAAACAATTGTTTTCTTGCCGGCGTTTCGAATTTGAATAAATTCTTCGTCAGGGCTTGAAAAGTAGTTTCTTCGTGTTAATATTACTATTTTAAGAGATTTCCGTTTGTTTCATGTCGTATTGTGTTGGTGTTGTCTCGAAGTTGTTTCAATGTTTTTAATTTTTTTTCAATGCATCTACTATTTCTGATGATTTTTAAAATAGTAATATCAAAACGCAGAAACTACTTGTCGAGCCCTGAAGAATTTAATTAAATTCGAAACGTCGCGTCGGCAAGAAAATTATTGTATCACTATATTAGTTAACTTAGTTTATTTAGTTAAAATTATGAATTAATGAGTATTTTATGGCTTTTATAAGGAGCCGAACGAGTGATTTGAATTTGAGTTTTGTTTTCAGGTAGGTATTTGGTATATTATTTTTCTCCAAAAAAATTAATTCCGCAGTTTAAATTCGAAAATTCTGATTTCTCAATCAAAAATGCGTAGCTAGAAAAATAATTTTTGCTTTAATAGAAAACATTTCTGAAGTTTTAAGAAGTCGATGTGTGGAATGGTTCAAATTTAAATTGAAAGACTCAGCCATGTTGGGCATATATCTCAATATTCATCAAAATGGATGTTTGTAAGATTATAGCTGTTTTTAATACGAATTTTTATTCAAATGTTCAAATAAAAAATATTTCTTCAGATGTAGGTTTACTGTGATCAATAAATTTAAAAAATACCTACGCCTCTGCCTACGGAGATATACGTAGATTACCTGTTGAGAAAACATCTGCATTCAATGCCATCTTTATAGAATTAGTTTGGCGCCATCTGTTATTGGGAAGAGTCACTTGCCAAAGCCAAGAATTCAAGCTACGACATACAGTAAGAATGGACATGCCAAGGACATGAGCGTTGAGTGAGTGAAAAAATTTAGGGTGGCAGCATTGCCTCCCGCAAGACTGCTGCGCCCCCGAACAAAGCTTCTGTTCACTATGGACAGGAGGAGCCTGGCCAAATGCGCTCGAATGGGTAGCAACGGCCATAGAAATTTAAAGTGAGAGTAAAAGTGAAATTATTGTCAGAAGAGTACCGCAGTACCATTTGAATAACTACATTTTTCTAAATGAAGCTGTAAAAACTGCTTAGAATTACAAATAAAACTTTGAATTCTTCGTAATACAAAATTGAAAATGCCAAATTTTCAAACCCGATAAAAACGAACCCTTGGCGGTATCTGGTGGAAAAGTAGATCGCTACTTCCCTCAGCTCCAAATTTTCACAGATGGGACGTTTCAGTTGTCAAAATTTAAGTGTACAATTTCTTTTACGGATTGTTTTTATTATTGATGTTGATTAGGAGGTAGAAATGTGAAGTAATTTATCTATAGTTATTGATGATTCATAATTTTTGAAGTCAATTGTATTAATATTCATAATTAATAATCACTGTAGTCGGATTTTTCTGAATGTTCATATGATGACGAGTGGCCCAAGCGTTTAGGACAACTTTAAGAATTCAGGGTCTAATCGAAATAAAATTGTGGGCTATTTTCAAATTTGAATAATTCAAAGATAAAGAGTTAGGAGAAATGTATTCCACTTTTTGAGATACCTGAGTACAACATATTTTTTTAAAATAAAAAAATATGCGTTTCCTAATGACCAGTCTCAGAGAAATAAAATACCAATGTGAAGTAGGCTTTTTTGTTCTGGTTCAGACCAAAACATATTCATTTGTTTATCGAAGGTCAGAATTAAGATGTCTAGAAACCCTGATGCGTCTCTTTATACCTGCAAAAGTTTGGGACAAAATGAGGGATTTCTGCCTACTTGATTAGGAGAGATCGCCGCCGTTTTAGATGGCGCATGCAGTCTTTATGAGTAAACTGTAATCATAGACCATACAGGGTGTATTTGAATTTATATTAAATTCCACATTCATTTTTCATACTGTGCTTTTAGGATAACTTGATTAATGAGTTGATGAATTTTTTGTGTTTTAGGTGTTATTGACGAATTTTCAGAATTAAATCGAAAGATAAGTGAAGTTCGGGTGAATTATATTAGTTGAAGTTTCAACCCAAGCAAAATTTTAATGAAATTTCGCGTAATTCCTTGATATTGGAATGGGAAAACCTTTTTATCTAGCCACAGAGGTCTCAGACTCTGTTTTCAGATAAATTTCGTTTTTTTTAGGACAGAAGCTAATCATGATCTTTGTAAACATGAAATTTCTTATTTGTATGAAAGCAATATTTCATTTATATCACAATTAACTCATGGAACTAGAATATTTTCTTCAAGAATCTGATGAAAGTTCCTTACATGTTTTTATTTTATTTCCTTATTTCATCGAGAAAAGTGAATCAACAACGTGCAAGAAACAGTAAAAAATTTTGATTTTCCACTTATTGATACTGGAAATTAGTTATTACCAATATTAGTACAATAATTACTCACTCATTTGAAAAATCAGCTGAATATGTCTACAATCTTTAATTCTCACACAATTTACATACATATAATACAGGTCAAATCATGAAGGTGAGAAATAATAATAACTTCCTCATTTTCCCAAAATGTATTTTCAAACTTCAAAAAAAAATCAAATATATAGGTATGATAGGAAGAAAATTTTTGCAATAAAACATGAGCTAATAAATGTATTGAGAATGACTTTTTTTATGACTCTGAATGTCATAAAAAAAGGTATTTGTGATAGAAGTTGGTGCATCAGAAGGAACTCCATGATGGGAAAAGTTGTGTTTAAGAAATCCTTTTGATAAGCACCAGCTTTTAATTGAAGTTTTTTTCACTTAATAATAACAAAAATTTCCTGTTTGATGCATAAAATTTAGAACAAGCGGGTTATACCGGGTGATTCTCTAAGGTGGCTCACCCCTATAACTTTTTTACTATTGGAGATAGAAAAACGAAATTTGGTTGTTGTATATTATAGTTCAATTTACATTTTTTGACATATTTACTTGATTTGCTGTACTTCCGCTTTGACCGGAAATGACCCCAACCTTTGAATTTTTAATGGGACATCCAATATATTTTTACTTATTTCGATCGAGAATGACATTTTAAATCCAGCAATACTTCACTTGTCATTATTTGAAAATAAAATCATTTTTATTCCAATTATTTTTTGATCTAGAATGCCATGGATTTTGTAAATCGCTTCATTCTTGATCAAGTAACATGGAAAAACTACGACACAGTCGCAAATATGAATTTTTCCAGTTAACTTGATTTTTTCAAATGGAAAGGGGGTGGCTCGTCAGCTTTTTGTGAAAGATCATTTTCGTACGAATTAGTCCATTGAGGTTATAAATTTTCAAAATGGCCTCCTCGTTGATCACGGCAAAGTTCAAATTTTTCAATTGTTGCGCGCATCACATTGATTAGCTGTTCCTCAGTGATGTTCTGGAATGCCACCCTGAAATAATATATTTATGTAAAAATATGACAACTCAAGATTGTACCTCGCAGGCCACTGAATAGGTCCATAAGTGCCAATCCACTTTTCTGGGAAGGTGTCATTCAGATGTTCTCTTACGACTTGAGAATTGAGAGGTTGTTGAAAATAGATATCAACTTGGTTAATATCTATTTTCCAGTGGCAAATCTTCAATGAAATCACTATATTGATTTCTAAGGAACTGTAGATATCTTTCCGCAGTCAGTTCTCCGTCGAAAATTAATGGCCCCAAGGGTTTTCCTCCGATAATACGCATTCAGCAATTGAAACCAAATCGCTCTTGAAAATTTCCTTCTTACATCAGATGTAAATTTGTTTGAGACTTTTCTTATTCCTATTGAACATACCCAAGTTGGTGAATCGGATTTCATCTGAATAAATAATTTTAAATGGAAACCGTACATCTCTGTATTTAGTCAAAAACCAGTAGAAATAAGTCAGTCTACGGTTGTGATCCTTATCGTAAAGATGTTGGTGTAGTTGGTACTATAAAGATCGATAATTATATTTGTGAAGAATTCTCGAAACGGACGAATAACTTTTATCACACTCAGAAACAATTTGGCGAATTGACGCCGTACAATTCACTTCAACATAGGCCAACACGTCTAATTTTTTTTCTTCACTGACGATTAAGTTATTGGGATTTTTTTCTGGTTCATTTCGCATTTTTCTTTCCATTTTTGGAAAATAATGCCGAGTGGGATGGCGACGATTAGGGAACCTCTGAGCATAAATTCGAGCTGCATCAGTTGCATTTTTTTTGTTTCTCCGTAAACTAGCAACATGTCAATTTTTTCGTTTCTAGTATAATTTGCCATATCTAATTATGAACTACACAATAAATAAATTTTTAAAAGTGACAGCATATATTCATTAGCCTATTTGTTTAGGTAGTCCTAGCAACAGCTTCAATTGTTCGTCACGGATAACTAGAATAACAGGACTCAGTGCATAAGTATACCAAATACGTATTATTTGTTATTAGGTAGTATCGTTTCTTGCAATTATTCAGAAAAATAGAGAAAATAAAGTGAAAGTGTGTGGCATCAAATTATTCCTACGAAAATAATCTTTCACAAAAAGCCGACGAGCGCCACCCCCTTTCCGTTTGAAAAAATCAAGTTATCTTGAAAAATTCATATTTGCGACTGTGAAATTCTTAAGACGACTGTGTCACAGTCGTAGTCTTCCCATGTTACTTGATCAAGAATGAAGCGATTTACACGATCCATGGCATTCTAGATCAAAAAAAAAATTGGAATAGAAATGACTTTATTTGTCAAATATTGCCAAGTGAAGTATTGTTGGATTTAGAATGTCATTCTCGATTGAAATAAGTAAAAATATATAAGATGTCCCATTTAAAAATCAAAAGTTGAGGTCATTTCCGGTCACACCGGAAGTACAGCAAAGCGAGTAAATGTCAAAAAGTGTAAATTAAACTATAATACAAAAACCCCAAATTTAGTTTTTCTATCTTCAAAAATAAAAAAGTTATAGGGGTGGGCCACCTTAGAGAATCACCCGGCATATGAAAAACAATTCAATGAGGAGAAACACAGCTGTTTTATGATAGATATTGAACCAAAATACATCTACTCATAGTGACTATGGGTGTATGTATATCACACATCACACCTAGCAGTTCCACTCATGACTCAGGACATTGATTTTCTTATACATATATATCTTGTTACATACACAAAATCAATCAAGAGTCATAGACCTACATTCCCACCTTGAACTCCTTCCCCATGCAAGCCTTTGGTTTCTGCAAATAACTTGAGAGAAATTACAAGACAAAATTTAATAATTTACAATGGATGTAAGATGGTCAACTACCTTCCACTGAACATCAGCTGTATTGAATAACTTCTTTGGTTCGGAAAGAATGTGAATTATTTATTGTCTGTGAAAGTATATTATAGTTTGTAAGATTTCTGTAATTATGGTTATTGAAATTTACAATTCCAGTATACATTGAACAAAGTTTAATTCAAATATCTTCCATTATTATTATTTTAATTTGACTTCATTGAGTCATATTCAATTTTAAAACACCGAAAGTTGAAAATACTTTTTGACAATGACAGATAATAATTAATTTGACTGACTTAGCGGGGACTCGAACCATTCAGAATAGCGCCATCTTGGAAAACTATTGTAGGTATCTATGAATGCAACAGGTGGTGCCTGCAAAAAGTTCTAAACAAAATCTAATCGCTGAACGCACCAGGGTTTTTAGACATCTTAGTCAGAATATAGTGATTAGGTTGAGATATATCGATAAGTATTTTAGAACTATAATTTATAAACAATCTGTTCCGATCTCTACCTCTCAAACTTCTCTCGTCCATATACTTAACATTAAAGGATGAATAGATGTTGCAGTCCATACATTAGTAGTTGAATTACTGAATAGGCAAGGCGCCTTTAGATATTTTATTGTCCTGAGGGTTATGTTCACATAAAAATTTTTGACATATTACATACTAGAATTAAATGAGCACTTTTACACTATGTTTCCACGTTGATTTTTGTTTTGAACTCGGGAACTCCAATTATTTTATGATCAGCTTTATAAAAAAAGTAATTAACCCACCAATTTACATTTTTTTAATAAAAAATTTTTCCTCGCTCAACACTATCTGAAATATGTTGATATAAATTACTTGATGGCAATGACTTTGTATATTAAAGGCAATGATTTTCTTGTATATGCGCCGTTTGATTGGCAGATGTCGACTGTTTTGTAGTTCACATGTGTTATGAACGAAGTGTTAGCAATGTAGAATAAAAAAGAATAAGAATAATAGGTTAGGTATAAAATAACATTACGGGATGAAATAACTCCACTTTCCTAGTTTCGTTTCTGATATGGTGGTAGATGGATGTGCTGATAATGACCGTCCACAAAGAAAGTACGCGGACGCCATTGTTGGAGATGGAAGTCAGTTTGTGTTGTGATTGTCCGCCGTCATAGAACGTGCCACTATGAAAATATATATTTTGTGAAAGTCTTATAAGTGTTTAAAGAGAAATAGCACTCTCATTGACGCCGGTTGAAGGCCGGGGTGGACCGGATGTCCACGTGGTTGTGCTAAAGTATGTTTACATAACACCTACCCTCATTAACGCTGTTTGGAGGCCAGAGTGGACCGGATCTCCACGTGGGAATAGGATTGTACTAATTATACGAAAAGTCTCCCGAGCACGAGGGGACTTTACAAAAAATTTTAATTGTTTTTTGTAATAAAAAACTTCAACAAAAAAGGGGTGGCAGCATTGCTTCGAGCAAGACCGCTGCGCCCCACTGACTGAGCTCCTGTCAATTTTGATAGGAGGATGATGGACGAATGCACTCGACTAGATAGTCATCTTGATATGTAAGTCTGGAGCCTAGCTCCCTTACCCTTTCAGTTGTTGTTCGTCAGAGGTACGAAACGGGTCATAACTAATGGATTTTTATAGAGAGTTTGACGGCATGAAAGTCTTTATAGACATTCGTGCCGCCCTTCACAAAGTAACCCCTGCCTGGTTGGGGTGAGGTTTGATGAAAAGCTATTCACCCTTTAACGGAGGATATGAGGGCCTCATTCGACAGAGTGTCTGGGCCTTCTATATCGGGAGGGGTCGTCTACAGCATAATCTGTAGTTTCCCTGACTAATGTATTATCATGAGTTTCGGCACTATCGAAAACTCTCGTTTTCCCAACTGAATGGACTGCTGAATGGAAGGCAGCAGCAAATCTCTGCGGGTGGCTTCGTTCCGCACGAACCAAGGAGCATTCACAATCATCCTTAGTAATTTATTTTGCAATCTCTCCAGAATGGAGAGATTTGACGGAGCCGCTTATCCCCAGACGCCTGAAGCGTACATGACGACAGGTTTGAACATCGTGTTATATATCGTGATCTTGTTCTTTAGACTTAGTTTGGATTTTCTGTTTGTCTTAATTTGTTATATGTGCCGGTTCCAAGTGAGCTTGCGATCTATTAGAAGGCCGAGGTACTTTACCCGCACCTGCCAGTCGATATCCCTTCCAAAGACCCTTACTTTCGTGGCCGGAGAAGATAACAATCTTCCCATGGTTATCGCCTGATTCATTTCCGGGTTCACTCGAGGTACTAGCGCTCGAGGTCGTCCAATGCACGTTGCATGTAGACGATCCCGAGCTTCCGACCCATGGCGGTGGAATCATTGTAATGGTCATGACAGTACTGACACTTCAAGACATCGATATTATTTTGTGGGTTTTGTGATAACTTATTCCATACAGATGCAATTTCATATGATGCACACCCAATTGAGTTGATCTTCACACATGTTCTCTGTCCGGCATTAGTGTTATTTCTACGTCTTATTGTAGAGGAACTTCAGACAGAAATGACCAAACCACACTGTGTTGAATTGCTGCTGAAGTTCATAGTTATGAAGAATATTATTGGCTGCTCCCAATCCAAGAAAAAAAATGCGAATTAATTATTTGGAGTGGGAGTTCTAAACCGCAAAAACTATCAAACTATTTTACTAAGGCACCGCTTTTTTTGTATACTACTCAATGCGTCCCCGGACCATGTCGACCATCCAAATTGAGTATAGCGGATTCATATCCATGAGGTCCTACTTTTGGCAGATCGTCATGCAATAATACTCCACGAAAATACGATATCGTCATTTTCTTGACATGCTATTTGAGGTTGATGTCAAAGAAGGTTCTTTGAGGTAGCGAATCTGAGAGTTTTTTGCATTTTGACCCTTCAGATATAGACCCAAACCTTCACGATAGGGCTTCAATCGAATAATTGGAAGGAATATCGCGAAGTAATCCTACCGCCATCATCCAATGAGAACTTGCTCCAAAACCCTACCAGAGAGGGTATCAATATGACGAAACTACTCCCCCCTCCCGGAAACAATTTAATCGGAATAAACATATCGATCATGTTTATTGGAATAAATTGGAAGAGTTTGTTGATCGTCTTCGACTACTATGGAGTTCGCACATAGCCTGACACACCGACCCCGATGATGAGATATCAAGAAGAAATAATCCATTACCCTCACCCGTATATTATTCAGTGAGGTTTTTAGGATTTGCCAAGTTGCTCATTGATATTCTAATAATGCATACCACAATTGACAAATTTGGTCGTAGGATAGGTAACACACACCATCACCACTTCAGCTGAGCAAACAAATAATAGAATTGATGAAGTAATTGAGCAAAAGATAATTTGATAAGTCTCTTCGCTAAAGCGTACTACTTCATTTAATGAACTCATTCTCCAAATCATGTTGACGAAACGCTATTGTCAAGGTCGACTAGTCAAAAGTCACATTGTCGAAGACGATGTACTTCGTACTTCCTGAAATCCATGCAAGGTCATCTACAAGGTCAGTCAATGTCCCTTTCTCTGAGGTAGAACATTTATGTCATCAGCCATCACAAAGCATTCCTCTTCTGGTTCAAGAGTGAATGTAACAAAGTCATAGTCAAGATTCTGTTACAATATGTGACGTCTGCAGTGGTGAGGGATTTGCACAGAATTATGTCTACTCCACTGTAACAAACTCCAATAAAGTCGTTTTTTCTCAAGAAATGACTTTTGAATCTGGACGCGATTAAGGATCCAAGGTTTGAAGAATCTTCACATTAACAAATAGACTCAACTCAAACTTTCCTAAAAGGACTACCATAAAAGCAAACAGTTTCCCAAATAGGTCATCGCCTGCGCTATAGCCAATGTGTATAGGTGTATGTATGTGAGGGAAACATTGAATCTCGTCGTAGGTGGAGGAATGTCATATGGTTGTCGTCAATCATGCTACCTCTGATAGATGGGAATGTTTATTTTCGAAAGCAACAAATATTAATGAATGGAGTCAATCCCATAGCTGCTCGTAACAGCTGCTTAAATTTCAATAATACATCAGCGGTATATGAAAGTACACTTTTACTGGGTATTGACCTATTCGGCCTAAAAAAGCCGAATATGTAACCATCGAACTTCCAGCATACGGAAGAAAGGTGTGACTTGAAGTCATGTGACGTCATGAGTAGTGGTGGGGCGTCATACACCAATTTAAAAATCCTGGTGAGGGTTACATCATGTCATAGGTGCAACTGTCACTCATCATAGGCCGTTCGAGATCAATATTCAAGACCAAACTCCCGCAAGGAAAAGATAAGGTCATTTGGCGTCATGATCGTTCAAGATCAATCATCAAGACCAAACACAAAATCATGCGACATCACAAAGGGTGGTGGAACGCGCCACAAGGGCACGCTATGTGACGCCATGATCGTTCAAGTTCAAATATTAGGATCGAACTTCGCATGGTCACATTCAAAGTCATGCGATAACACGAGTGGTGAGGGAGAGTAACGCACCACGCGTTCAGGTCGCGCCAATGTGCCATACGACTCAAGATCATGAGACGTCACGAGTGGTGAGTGTCTTGCATCGCTTCATCTGTTAAATATTTTAGAGGTTCAACTTTTCAAGCTTTCTATAACAACTCGCAGCATCAACCTACTTCAAACATGCTCTCGCCGCCTTGCATTCGAGGTCATACAATTTTGGGCCGGCATTCCAACATTATGACATCACGATGGTATTGAAATGACTTTCAGGGAGGGTGTGGGTTATCTGGTGCGCATATACCATAACCAAAAAATTTTTGAATAATTTTCAGAAAAGTGTTACTAGGACCTTCGAAAATATTGAAGAGTATGTGTGAAGGCATGAACTCAGGAAACGATAACATACACGGAATGACTTATAAGAAAAAAATCCACTCGACGTTAGGTACAGAGATATTCATGTACCATGAGCACAGAGCATTTGAATACACAAGTGCCGAGTGAAACCACTATCGACAACTCTTCACTAGGTACGAAGTATAAGTGCTTCGAATCCAGTACACTACATATCTCGCTGTCAAAGTGCCGAAAGCAGAACTGCAATAAAATCTTACACTTTTGTGTCCTCGTTCTGACGTCTCACGTCAATCAAGCACACCCTCCACCTCCCTCCGAAGTCGAGGGCAGATTCTCAAGGTCAAACTCCACGTTCGAGGTCATAACTCAAGGTCGTGTGACGTCATTGGAGGCCAATAGCTCAAGGTCGTATGAATTTATTCAAGGATATGTTGCATCATATCAATATGAGTGGGTCCAGTACCGGCATTAGTCAACTACTTACCAAGTTTGAATATTTTATGATCATGTTCTGATATCAGAATGAAAGTTATTACAGCAAAGTGTGGATAGATTTCCAATATTCCCACATATAAAAAAGATATGGCAAAATATAAAATTTTTAAATTTCCCGTGTATCTTGGGAAGCAAAAAAACATAGTCGATTTTTGGGAATTTAGTAGAACCGGAAAATAGACAACTTTGCCACAATTTTACCTACTCATTAGCTTTCATCCAGATCTTCATGCACAGACTCAAATTTGAATATTACAATAATCACGCAGGACCACGGGTATGGCCGCTACCTAGATCCTCGGAACTCAATAATTTCGATTATTTCCTGTGTGGTCATTTTACAACACACCATTTCTTATCAGGTGCAGTCGAGAACTCTCATCATAGTTTCTTGTGAAAGGTAGTTGTATAAATTTTTCTTCCTGAATAATTAAGAGTTTGTTATGAAATGTATTGTCGCTGTACTGTAAAATGACATTTTATCTGTTATGACGGTATTTTCAGCGGGTTGTAATATGATTTTTTGACCCCTCTTGCCTTCCTTCCTCATTTTCAGTTTTTAACAGAATGTTGATTACTCCAAATTCAATGTTTTGAAATTAAAATACAGGTGACAGGACGTCCTCGACAAGTTTCGATTTATTTTAGAATTTATTCTATAAAAACCATACTCCAACTTTCTCAGCAATAAAAATTTTTATTGAAGTGAAACTTCTTTACGCGCGCTTGACTTGGGGAGTAAGCTGGTGAATGCATGACGAGAGCGTTACGAAAAGTGTGATCGGGCGAGGCGAACGGAAGTTGAGAAGGAGGTATAAGTTAGTGAAAATAGAAAGAGAGAGTTACGTTTCTTATATTATTGTAGGGGTAAGAGAGAGGTGCGAGCACAAATTAAGTGTAGAGTAGGCTCTGTAGAATTAGGAGAAAACTATAATATGTTTGTCACGTATACTCATTCCCAGTCGATTCATACACCCTATGTAAACGTACTAAAGCGTACCAGCATTGTCGGTAGCAAAAATTAGTTGTTCACCTTTTTATGTATATTCGATTGGAGAACTGAAATAAAGACAGTCTATTGAAAATGATTTCATTAAGATATGAAACATGGCGCAGTCGGAATTGAATATTAATTAAGTAAAAGTTGAAAAGTAAATATATAATTCAAAGTGAAAACAAGATCGATGCATACAGAAGAATTGCACATATGAATTTCTCCGGTAATTTATCAGAATACAGGAAACACTGGCGACAGAAATTCGAAATCTACCTTATGGCTTCAGAGGTTGATAAAAAGGATGAGAAAGTACAGATTGCTCAACTTCTTCATTAAATTGGAGAGGTGGGAATGTCAATATATAATACCTTCGCATTTGCAAGTGAAAGTGGGAAAATAAATTGGACAATGTTGTGCAAAATTTCGAAAATTACTTTCTACCGAAAAAAAAACTTTCTTATGAAAGATTCAAGTTTTTTTCCAAGAAACAACGAATTGGTGAGACGATAGAACAGTTTGTAACTGATTTGAAAAATAAAGCCCGTTCGTGTGAATTCAATAAATTGAAAGATAGTCTCAGCAAGGATATGATGACATGTGGTTTGCAGAATCAGATGCTCAAGGAAAGATTACTACAGGAAGATGAAAAGGACTTGGACGGAGCTATAAAATTTTGTTTGGCAGTGGAAAAGTCGAGAGAGCAGTCAACCATGATGTCTAGTTCAAGGACAGGTTATAGGGAATCCAGTTTGGAAATTGAAGCTGTGTTTAGAGGACAGATTTCGCCTCTTTGAGGCGACAACAAAATGGCTCAATCAGCAGCAAAGCAAGCGGCAGTGTGCGCAAGAACAAAGTGAGTGTGGTTCGCGCTTTAATTCAAATTCGGTTGCAAGGTTTCAAGGGCAAAAAACTGTAAGTGCGGGAACAACATGGTGAAATCAGTGGCCAGCTTTTGGATAAAAGTGTCGAGTTTGTAGTTTCAATAGTGATTCTGCAACCATGTTAGGAATCACACGTTAAAAGGTAAGACCTCGTTAGTCCATAGCTCTAGCCAAAGTAGGTAACAAACCAACATTTGTCACCGCAGCGAGGAAAGAGGTACTAGATATCACACTTTCTTCGGAAAAAGCATGTGACAATTTAGACAATTGGCATGTGTCAGAGGAACCTTCATGCTCCGACCATAGACAGATTAGGTTTGACCTAGTTACATCCCCTCGGACATCAATCACTTCTCAACTGAAGAGGAGACTTATCGTCACTCAACGAGGCTCTCAAAGAGGATGTGATTGAAATAGAAACGATAAAAGCCTTGAAAGGGCAGTGAAAAAAGTAAGCAAGGCAATAATTGCAGCTTACGAGGCGAACTATCCGGAGAAAACAAGGCAACAGTTTAACAAAACAGTCTGGTGGAACAAACACTTAGAAATCCTCAGAAAGGAAGTGCGGAGGCTATTTAACAAAGCTAAAATCACCACAACTGGGGGGAATACAAGGCTTCACTTACACAGTATAATAAAGAAATTAGAAAGGCTAAGAGGCAATCGTGGAGGAAATTTTGTGAAGAGGTAATGGATTGGGTCGAGTTGAAAAACAGCTTTAGCTGATACTTCGCCCATTCGTCATTAGGTTTTCTTTAAATAATGTAAATACAAATTAGAAATCCTTTATCCCTTGTGATGAATAAAGTCGATTATTATTATTTTTATTATTTCTCCATCTTTATACAAAAACTGTGTGAAACTTACAAAGAAAGGAAGGAAGCAATCAATTCTAAAATAAACTCTTTACAAAGATGTGTAGATCATGCAAATATTATTATTATTGAACAAAAAATAAAATCGATGAAACGATGTAGTAAATGGAACATGTACGAATTCCACGCAATTTTTTTTCGTACGCTACAACTCAATAAGTCATTTCACCGACTTTTTTTCAGTGTTCATACGCAACACTTGTGAGCGCGTTCTTAACCACCAAAACGCCAGCACGCAGCGTCCACTCGCAGCGCAATCTCGGTTAGATTATTCCCCAAACAAACTGCATTTTCCACGAAAGACGTCAACACTTACAGTAAACAATTCGAAGCGGCTCCTTTGTCAACTCGAGATAAAAGAAAACAAAGTTACCCGCTCTTGACAAAAATATCACGTTTCATGGGTTTTTCTGCATGATTTCATCGTTCTTCAAATCGAGGCGATCATGAATGAACACTGGCGTGCGCATTGCTGGTCGGCTGTTATGTCCCCCACACTTGCAAAATCCCAATAAGACATTGTTTTTTTTTCAATTTTTTTCACATAACAGTCAATCAGGAAGCATTTCCTTCTACGCAGCAGCCATTTTGACTCGTTTGTCCAGACGCATTCGATCATACAGGACCAATAACATTTCAGCAGACCACCATCTTTCATACGATAACAATACTTCATCATGCCGTCACGTTTCATATGACAATCAATGACTCCATCTCCAAAAATGGCGACAGCCCATAACGTCTCACTCTAAAATCCATTCGAAAACATAATTACACAAAAAACACATCCGCCCATGCTACACACACTATCGGTATCATAGCACATAAATCGTATGGAGTTTCTAGAACAACCAAAATTGTATGAGGTTTCTAGTCCAGATGGCCTAGAAGCCTCATAGACATACTACTTCGCTGGTTGTGAGTTATGTACACAGGAAATTAATTACAGAAATACTCACATTTATAGACATGTTGAAAACTTCGCCCTACTTCACTGTTATGAGTTATGTACACAGGAAATGAATTACAGAAAAACTTACATTTATAGATATGTTGAAAACTTCGCCCAACATAACGTCTTTTCTTTGATCTGGATCCGAATTTATAAACGGTACATCTTCTGGGGCGTGGAAAAATACCTAGAAGAAAATAAAATAGTGCATATTTGCAATCAAATTGGTTTTTCTAATTTGTAAATTGAATCAGTCCTGAAATTGTTTACTAATTATATTACAATTTTCTATGGCATACTTTAGATTGACCTTAATTCTTTCTCAATGTAGTGGAGTACCCGCTTATGGAAATAGTAACGGAGCAGCGTGACTTATATATTATCTAAGCGTTAGTCACTGGGATGACTGGGAGTGCCGATTACGTTATGTTATAGGATAGAAAATGTAGTATGAATTCATTATTGTTTGTGATTTGAAGTAGAAGAGACATTAATTTATCGTTATATTGTGAATACGCGTATAATTCCGTAACCTCATTTCATCGACTACATCAGAAGTGGTGAACAGTGTGAATAGTGTGGTGTCATGTCGAAACACGGAGAGAAATCGAGGAGGCCTTTGTCCCCAACCAACAGCAGTCCATCCATATCCTCCAGCTCCAGTGAATAGGATCGAAAACGGAAGAAGATGTCAGTAAGAGCAAGAAAGTCTCCAAAGGAATCGAGTCGACATCTGAAAGATTCGAGAAAACGCAGGAAACAAACTGTAAGTGTAGTCAGTTAAAATATTATGCCGCAAATATGCAATGTACAGCCAAGTTCTAGTATTGTTCTTTCGAGTGAAGTGCCTGAGTTTGATCCACTGAATATGGAAGTGTCCGATTGGATCGATATTATCCAACATAATGAAAGTATATATGGTTGGTCTGATAGTTTCATAGTTTATCAAGTATTAATTAAATTGAAGGGAACAGCTAAAAAATGGTATGAAAGA
>WOGR01002774.1:0-16869 GCA_015342045.1 Leptinotarsa lineolata | reverse complement strand
ACTGTGAATTCTTTTCAAGTTTTTTGCTTAATATATTTGCCATTTTTAGCTATTGTATTGTTTATTTCAGGGATTTCAAATCATTTTATAAATTTTATACAATGGAAGTCCGAACTGCTGAAATTCACCACGAAACATTGTCATTCACCTTGTAAATATCATGCGCATGTATCGGTTTAAGTGGGAGTTTTCACACTCATATGTGGAACGATTGTTTTATTGATTTTATATTGAGACAGTGAAGGTTTTAATTTTTTAATAAACTTGTTTTTTGTGGACTGTTATTATTTATTGTAATACAGAGCCCACGGCAGAAAGTCCCGTACATCACAGTGGCGACGAGGTGTATAATAATAAACTGATTGGAATCACAGAATTGGTTAAAGTGAAACTAATTAAACAAGGAGTCTGTTTACACACAAAATAGCGATGTCGTATATAGACTGTTTGAGAGTTTTTAATCCAAGTGAATGTGATTGGAGAATCTATAAAGGACAATTAGAGCAATATTTGTCAATAAAAGGAATAAAGGAGGAAGAAAAACAACGTAGGCTATTGTTAAATATGTGCAACGAAACGTCATATCAGTTAATAAACAGTTTATGTTTGCCGAATAAATGATCAGAAAAACAATTCAAGGAATTGGTAGTGCTATTTAACAAGCATTTCACACCAACTAAGTTAGTTTTTCCAGATAGAGAAATATTTTATTCCGCTTCGAAAAATAAAGATGAAACGATACAAGAATGGGCAGCCTGGATAAGACAGTTAGCAGGGAAATGCAATTTCAAAGATGAACTCACAGTTGTAATGCGTGATCGATTCATATGTGGTTTACCTACCAAAAGGACCTATAAAGGACAGGATTTTTGAAGAAAAAAGTGAAAATTTCACATTCGAGATAGCCATCGAAATAGCTAGTAGTCGAAGAAGTCAAGAGGTAGTCATTAAAAGTGAACCCCGCCCAGAGCAGGAATTTTATCACCTAGGGGGTAGAAAGTATTCAGGTACAACAAGAGAAAGGAGATTGGAGAGTAGTAGCCGTCCGCCGCAGTGAGGTAGGAGCAACTTCAGCAAGATGTCCGTTCCGACGGCAGCAGGAACAGGAAGAACATCATGTGAAGTTTGTGATAAAGTACATCCTCCACCATGATACCTGAATGGCGTTTTTGTAGAAAATGTGGTGTTAAAGGTCATATTGCAATAAAATGTCCTAAACTTAAAAGTAGCTCTATATCTGGACTTAGAAATAATTATTTAGAATCATCTGATGAAGTTTTTGATTTGTACAATCTAAATCAGAGTTTGAAAAATGTTGAAACCATTATAGTAGAAGTTATTATAAATGATATTTATTTTGAATTTGAGTTAGATAATGGTGCCTCTGTGTCGGTAATTTAAAAAGAATTCAAAAATGCTCATTTTTTCAATATTCCTTTAAGAAACACTCAGAAAGTATTAGGATCTTATGATGGAAAAAGTATTACCCCTTTGGGAAAAATACTTGTGAATATTATCTATAAAAACATGGATGACAATTAATATTTATATGTTGTAGATAAAGGAGGGCCCCCATTGTTTGGTAGAGATTTTTCCAGAACATTTCAATTGTCAGTAAATAATTTAGAAACAGATTATGCTGAGTATTGTCAAAAAGAATTTCCATCCGTCCTGAATTCAGAGCTAGGTTGTTTCAATAAGGGTTATATTAGTTTAACTTTGAAAAAAGGAGCTCAGCCGAAATTTTTTAAAGCTCGTACGCTTCCATTTGCACTAAAAGATAAAGTTGAGGCTGAAGTCCGACAGACGGTCACGGTAGTGTAGAGATTAGCACATTCGCCTTTCAAGCGGACGAACGGGGTTCGATTCACCGCCGGGGCCACCGTGGTGGGTAATCGCACGTTAAAAGGTAAGGCCTCGTTAATCCATTGCTCGCACAAGTTTCGACTTCTGAGGGTTGACGTTCGTCAGCTAGTCAACGGAACGAACAACAACATGGTTCGAGTATACGTAAGAAAAACCTGAAGAGGTTCTACTTACTCTAAAGAAGAACTAAAACACGCCATGAATGATATAAAAAAGGAACAGTGACTATCCATCGAGCACCTAAATGTTTCATATTCCGAAAACCACGTTATTCTACCATTTAAAGAAAATACGTGGTTGAAAAAATGACTCTCAAGGTCGTACAACTGTTATTCCACGAGAAGATGAAGCCCGATTAGCCAATGGACTTTGAGGAATGGAAAAATGGGGCTTTGGTATAACACAAAATAAACTTTTGTTGATCGTTGCCGAATATATGAAAGAAAATAATCTCCAGACACCCTTAAAAGATGACATGTCTGGAGACGAATGGTTTAAAATTTTTAAAAAGCGTCATGAACTTGGGATAAACAAACCACAATCAGTTGAATATGCGCGAAAAAAATGACTGATCCATTTATCATAAGCGAATATCTTGATCATTAACAGATTATTCGCTATTTGATAAACCCCAACAAATATGGAACCTTGACGAAACTTCTTTTCGTCATGACCCATCGAAGACCAAAATCATTGAAGATAGGGGTAAACCATCCTCCAGGATAGTATTAAGTCCAGGCAGAGAAAATACAACTGTGTTGAGTGCTATATCAGCATCTGGCTCGAAAGCTCCACCGTTGATCTTTTATAAGGGAAAAAATATATGGACGCTTGGGTGCCAGATAGAATAAGTTCCTATGAAGGCATGGCATTTGCAGCTAGCAAAAATGGTTGGATGGAAACCGACATATTTCTGAATTATTTTCAAAAAACATTTATACCTTTGTTTAAACTAGAACGACCAGTCTTGGTCATATTTGATGAACATACTACCCACATCAGTAATCCCTTAATTGAACAGGCAATTTCAGATAATATTACATTTCTGAAGTTACCGCCCCCTACCAGCCACCTTGTGCAACCACTGGACCTAAGTGTATTTAGGCCAATGAAAGTAAAATGAGACAGGAAATTAGTAGCTTGGCAAAGAATGAACATTGTTTAAAAATCAAAAATATATATTTTAAAATGAATTTTCACAGTGGTCTCAATTTTACACCTGAAGTAATTGAAATCAATAGACACCGAATTCTCACTTACTCCATATTCTGAGGAAGGTGTGAACAACCGACATCTTTTTAAAAAAATCACATAAAAAATATATGGTACCAGACAGATTCTGGCTCAAATTTCCATGCTTTTTCTCATTCTAATTCATTTTAGTCATTTTCGGACCTCAGAGCAGGACTTTGTGGAACACCCAACTTGAGGAAGGCGTGACGTGTGTAAGAGTGATACGATGAAATATGTATATGTGAATAAGGAAGGAGGTGTGAAGTAGAGAAATATCAAAGATGTTGACATACCATATGAACATTATACTCAGTAAAGTATTTGCCTCGTTAAAAAGAGTATTTGTTTTATTCTAGAGTTCTGTTGAATATCGTTGAAACAAACATGAAGTTGACGGTCACCTAAAAAAATACAAATCCAAGTAAATTTTACAAAGACACTTCAATTTGATAAAAAATACTCCAAACTGATTTGATTCTGGCTACTTCAAATACATATTAAATCAAAATAGTAAAAATATGAATCATACGCAGTAATTCAAAATTTCTCAAAAGAAAAAAAATTCGAATAGCAGGACAAGACTTCGTATCTGAACATAATTTTCAATTTTGAGCAACTTTTTTCTTCAACATATTTCTATATTCTCTGAAATAAGGGTACTTTACTCTTGAACGAACTTTATATTTTTTGGCCTATCCTGTATGATGTTTGTCATAAAGCCATTTCAGGTACACTTGGTATAATTTTGGAACATGCACCAACTTTTGTCATGAATAAAATTTTCTGAGAAATCGATAATAAAAAAGTTTCCCTTTTGTTGCACACTTAATGGACCACTAGCTTTTGCAAAACAAACACTAAATGAAAGAATTGTTGACTGCAAAATCCCCAGAAAGAAACACCATACACTCAATAAGGGAATTATATACTATTTTTGTTGTGGATGACCTCAGTTCATTCGATACTATTCGAAGTGCATGACATCCTGACGCCAATTTTTTATTAAAAGCTGAAATATGTTGGTCAAATTTCAATTTGTTAATCATGAAGATTCCCAAGAATTTGAATTGGTTTTTGTTCTAAAGAATATGATCATTCAAATATAAATTGTTAATATTACAGCTAAAGGTTAGTAAGTTTGTTTTTTTGATATTAAAGCACAAGTAGTTTGCATCACATCATTTTTCACAACTTTCAAATCACTGGAGATAGTTTCTTTCCAAACCAGAAAACTGTACACACCCCAGCAACTTTTGATGCTTTATAAATCTCAGATCAGACATTCTTTGGAGTATTGTTCTCATGTATGGAGCTCCGCCCCTAAGCACACCCTAAAGCTGCTGGATGCTTTTCAGAAAAGAGCCATCCGACTGATTTGAGACGCGAACATCACTTGCAATCTTGATAGTCTGGAACATCGAAGAAAGGTTGGAGATTTGTCTCTCTCTTCTATAGATACTTTCACGGGAAGTGTTCAAGTGATTTGGCACATCTGATTCCACCAAGAGCGGAAAATATCAGAAATACGTGACGGACTGTGGCTGCTCATCGTTTTGAGTTTCAACTCAGTACACCTCGAACTTCAATGTTCAAGAACTTTTACATTTGGAGAACTGTGTTTATGTGGAATAAACTTCCTGAGAACGTTTTTCCAAATGGATTTAATCCCTAGTGTTTTAAATCCTATTCGAATCGCTACTTTCGCATAGGCACCGCTCTTAGAGCGCATTGAGAATTTTTCTGAAGTATTTGTGTTTTGTCCTCAAGAAAAATTTTTCTTGGTTATTCACATTTTTTAAATCGAGGGCCGCCTGCCTCATACTGACGATGCCCAATAGGCTGAAAAGCTGTCTACCGGTGCTGATTCCTAAGCAGTAGTTAAGATATAAACCTATCTCATGCTAATGTAGTATCATAGTCATTAATGAACTCATGCAACTATGCCAAAAAATGATTTGCAAATGTTGAGTTGGTGTTTTTGGAAAAAGAGTATTTTCAAGATGAAGTTCAAGATAAGACCAACAAATCGATATGGACTCTGTTTGCAATAATGCTCCAATCATAATTTGTTTTAACTTGTGCAACATGTAAACCTTTTTGGATTTTTGATCTTCAACTTGGGCAACGAAATTATTTGTACCTACTTTTCATTAAAAACTGCCTATAAGTGTAATCACTATCATCTCAGGGTCATCTCGTTGTATATCGTGTTTTTTCCACAAAATTTCATGTGAAACCTTCAAGCTAGATTACAAGCATCAATATTTGGTTTTGGTATTTTGAAAAACTATTCAAAACAGACTAATAGTTGCAATACATACGTAAGCACTACAATGATAATTATTGATCTCACGATTGGTTCTCCAATACACGTATATTCTTTGGTAATATTCACAACAAAACTAATAGATTATAAGTTTTACATCTCATTATTCGCTACTCAAATTAAATTTGCCCTATACCAAATAATTGACTTGTGTTTGAAAGAGCATCAAAACAAGATCATTTGATATATTATGTTTACAAAAAACTGTGCTTATCGTAATTCATGAATCTTACTTAATACTTTGCCAAATAATATTTCGACTCGCGAAGGATATTATGCATCGTTGTTGAGAGAACGAGATAACAAATGTTCGCTGTTGATCATAGCAGGTGGTTGGTTCTTTTCCTTGATTAGTGTACTCAAAAATGGCCAGAGCCTACGAAAAATCCTCCAAGACCTTTGAGGAAGCGGTTTCGCTGGCTGGTGAGTGTTATAAATGGGAAAGTAACGTTATCATTTCACTTTTTCAACACAGATTTAGTTTCGGAATATGAAACATCTGATAAGAGAAAGAAAACTTTGATGTTGATCTTTTCTTTTTTCAGTTCATATCTTCTAGAGTGTCATTTCGCATAAACTTGAGCAGTTTTAATTATTTTTAAGTAAATGGCAATATTTCTAGTCGAAAGTTGAAGTGCAGGATTTTCCATTGGTCAATTTTGAACTAGTTTTCCAATTCATTAATCTGTAGCTGACTTTTTCTCATGACTGAAGATTTCGATATGTTTCTGAGTACTATTCTGGTCACCCTTCGAAGATGATTATTGAGTTGGAAAATCCACACTAATAAACTAATGGGCGAATTGAATTTCCTGAATTTTCTTTTGAATCTTCGAGATTTTCTCAATAAGGCACAGTTACTGGCAATTTACTAGCTACTAGTTACTGGCAATTTACACCCAAATTGATTCAAGGCTCAGGTATGGTATACGTCTCTGGGGAAATTCTACATCGGATGTTTTCATTATTAAAAAACGTATATTGCGTACCTTGGATACATATTCCATATAGGAACTCGTGACACCTATTTTCAGAATGTATGGAAATTTCCCTCTTACAAGTACAAACACTTTTGACTATAATAATAAAAATCTTCATTCCTAAATTAACAAATTAGAAAGAAATTCACAATAATCATAAAAGAAATGCTATAGTAGATCATAGATTGTTGATGTGAACAAAGTATGAGAGGCCGATAAGTGCAAGAACACTTGTTTCAGCATTGGTAGGAATTATTTATAAAATACGACCATTTAGAATATTATAACATTTTAATGATTGACTCATATCACTAACCCTTACCGATTATATTTATTCTGAATATCAGTCAATCATTAAAATGTTATAATTATTTGTATAAGCATAAAGTTTTATGATACAGTGTAATATTAATAATAACATGGATAATGAAATTTATTTTATACTTATATTATATTAAGAAACGATATAGTGTAGTACAAACAGTAATGAATCTAAGATTTGTATATATAAAAATCAGAGATATAATTTATTCACATGTTATGGTGTTTAACCGGAGTTAGTGATCGTTCTACCTGATTCAAGTTATTATTTCTTCAGATGTTTCTTGAAGAGTATATATTCATGATTGGTTTTATATTTTCAGGGATGTTATTGTACAACTTTGGTGCGAGATAAGAATAAGTAGTTGTTTCAGACATAAAAGGAATGACATAGGTAGTTGTTGTTTTTGTCGTGTGATATTGGTGATTTGGTAAATAACACTGTTGTCTATGTGAATGATATCTGATGCATGAGTTAAGATAATATAATTGTCTAATATCAAATATTTTTCTTTTAACGTATTTGTTGGGTATCTAGGGTGTTTTGAATAAATGAGTTTTTAAAATATTTTTGTATTACTTCTAAAATGTGAAGATGAGTTTTTGGAGCTGCTCTTCATATTTTTAAAAATAGATTGTTTTTCGAATTGAATGAAGATATTCGTGCTTATAATACTGGAAGTAAACAATCCATGTATATTCTATTTGCGAAAGTGAATACTGCATATTTTGCTCCCAATTAGAGAGGGCCACGCATTTCAACATACTCCCAGAGATCATAAAACAACATGAACAGGTGAGAAATTTCAAAAAAGACTCAAAACATTTCCATTGGAGAAATGTTTTTATTCGATTTCCGAATTTTCAATTCAAAATCAATGTATGTGACTATCTTATTCCATATTAGGCTTGACAATACCCAAACATGTAACCGTCAACGGCAAATCAAAAAAATTATTATTATTATCAAGTAACTAGGTTTCAATCCGATTAATGCATTAAGATAATTGAAGGTCCAACCTTCAACAGTTTTATATAGTTTTATTTTTCCATTTGTTATGTGTTTGATTCGGTTGATAACTCTGAAATGAATTGCTTGAAAAAATTCAACCGTACCTATTCGTACTGAAATGATGGTACTATGTATCAATAATGGTGCAGCACTTTTCAATTCAGCCAAACTGTATAGAGTAGCTATCAAAAACGTTCGGCAAAGCAAATCTGCAAAGGAAATAACTTTTTGCGAAAATACAAAAACACCTCCATTTTTTTCAATGAGAAACATTCTCATTGAAGGGCTCATCTCATCTTTCACTATCCGGGTCAAAAATATGTGTACCCATTCAGAAGATATGGAGCTTTCAAATGGCATCAATACGTTTTTCAATAGAGTTAGGGCGACTTTGAATGAAAAAATATTGTATTATTCTAAATTTTAAAGATGAATACTTTGACAGTTTTAATCAATTATTGGTTTTTTGCTTGTTAACAGGTTCAGAATGGCATAATTTGTTGAGAAAGGTTATGGCTTTTTACTTCTCCATCTTGATACAAAAAATGTGGAAATCTTCCGAAGAAACAAAGGAAGCAATCAATTTCAAATTTGTGCTGCAGGTTTTTCCGAGTTTTCTTGCAGCTGAAAAAATTAATGCGCCACTGGAATCAATCAAGTCATCCCGGAGCGCCAATAGATTTTTTCTGTTGTTTCATAATTCCATCATAATTTGTATCACTTTCTAAGTTAAATTTCAAAAAAATAACTCTATACAATGATGTGTATATCATGCAAAAAAGTAACTTTCAGACTCAAACTGAAAGAAAAATACTTTCGAAACAAATACTTTTATATGAACACTGAATTATACAATTATACAAAAAACACTCTATTCAGTTCGTATTCCATTCATTAACCATTCATTTATTCCATTCTATAACATTCGTTATAGAATTGAATCAGATACCATTCATAGGATATTTTGTATTATGGTATGTGATGGATTCGGCCGATACTTGATGAAAATACATAACTAACGTATTCAAAAAGAGATTTTCACTGAACAGTTTTACAAAAACCCAACACGTGTTTTGCTATACAGGCACGTGTTTCGCTATACAGGCGTGTCTTTACTGAAGAAGCTATTGTATAGCGAAACACACGTTTTTGTAAAACTAAATAGTGAAAATCTCACAAAGTATTTGTAATGTGAATTGTTATGAAGGGATGAAAAATTTTTTATAACCTTCCTAACCTTAATACTCAGTTTTGAGGTTCTCAATTGCGGAAAGGGTAATGAATGTTAAAATTGAATTGAAGAGCTATTTAATCGATGGCATCCTGAAAAACATTTCTGTGGAAATTTTTCGTTAATTTGTGGTAAATTTCCGTGAAACTGAAACGGTTCAGAAATTATTCTCTCTCGAAAATATACCCCTTTCAATTTAAACAAGATTCCTATGGCTGGGATTCAACCAAATGAGAGAATGAATGTCATCTCGTACTGTCATCGACGACATGAGTAGATTAAACTCATTCGTGACATAAGTTCGTAATTTTATCCAGATTTTGTGCTGAAGAGGCGATAAGGCAACTGCCTCATGCCGAAACATCGGATGTCCACCAGTGAGTACCATGTAAGTGAAATACTACCTCTTTCATTTAATATACTGTGTAGCGATCCTGTGAATAATATCTGATTCAATTCCATTACGAATGTTTGGCATACAAACTGAGTAGAGAAAGGTTTTTTTGTATAATTCTGTGTTCATATAAAAATATTTGTTTCGAAAGTATTTTTCTTCCGTATAATTCAATGTTCACATGAAAGTAGTAGTTTCGAGAGGGATTTTTTTCCAGTTTGTGTTTGAAAGTTACTTCTTTGCATGATCTACACATCTTTGTAAAGAGATAATTTTTGAAATTGATTTCATCCGTCCTTTCTTTGGAAGATTCTCACATTTTTTCAAAGATGAAGAGGTAGAAAGCCAAAACCTTTCTTTCCCTAAATGAATGGTATAGTTAAAAGTAATAATTATCGTCATGACCAAATAGCAAACTCAGAGTACCTAATTTATAGGGTTCATAAACAAAACCCTTAAAAATTGTACGTGTGGGCAAATAATTTTGGAAATCCCCTTCTGACTTCTTTCTCTTCTTGAAAATTCAACAAGTGATGAATACCTGGATTCACTACAAAATGATAACGATCCGTCTCTCATTAGTATCTTAAACAATGAAAGGGAAATAACGTTTCAAGAAGACATTACTCACAAGCTAGCCGAAGTCGCTGGATAAGATGAGGAAGTTAGGTTAGGTTAGGTCAAAAGTTTGTGGGTCTATTCGATCCTCCACCGCAACCTGCAAGGGTTTATTGTGGCTCACACCTATTCAAATTCTACCAAATAGACTCAGCTTCTCAACGAAGCCGATCAGTTTGTATGGTGAGTGATCTTTTAGGTCAGATGGTAAGAGTGTGGTTCTACCAAAGTCTGAAAATCTAATTTGGTCTAGCAGGCACAAAGTATATGCTCTGCTGTTTCATTATTTTTCAAACAGAGGCGACACACACTGTTTTTTGACAGCCCTCCTTTGCAAGGGAATCATTGCCTTCCAGGCCATTGTGGCTAGGAATCCAGACCAGAGACAATTTGTTAAGTCTTCCTATCGAGGAGAGTCGTTTTTGGCAATTTACTACCAATTTAGACGTTTCTCGGTAGGAGGCAAGAGCTTCCAACGCCGCTTGACTGTCCGAGAAAATTTTTATTGTTTTATGTATGAAGTTGAACTCTACCAATCTTTCCGCACATAATTCAATAGCATAGATTTCCGCTTGAAATACAGTCGTATAGGTCCCTAGGTAGGTTGATATCTCTGTCCTGGGTCTGCAACTGGAAACACCTGCACCAGAGCCTGAAGGTGTTTTTGATCCATCTGTGAACCAACAACTATCTGCTCTCAATATATCCTTCTCCCGGAGGATCCAGTCCTCTCTACTCGGGAAAAGTACTTTATAAGGCAGTTTGTAGTTGACAGTTGGATGCATAAAGTCAGAGTTCATTTCCAGAATGCTGTGACTTCTAGTGTCAGCCAGCAGTCTGCATCACACTGCTTTGTTCAATTGGTGATGTGCACAAGTCTGTATGCAGTCCATCTAGCCACTCTCTCCAGAAAAATGTGGAGAAGAGGTAATTCTAGAAGGATCTCCATGGCCGCTGACGGTGTGGAACTGATGGCACTACAGATAGCCAGACAAGATTTTCTCTGTATGCCTAAGAGCTACGCCTGAGCCGTTTTCTGTAAAGCTTTCGGCCACAAGGAAATTGCTCTATAAGTGATCATTGGTCTGACAATCATCACATATATCCAATGAATTCGTTGGGAACCTGAACCCCAAGTTTTATCACAAATCCTTCGACATGTCCATAGAGACAGTTTGGATTTGTGTAAAACTTTTTACAAATGAGCGTTCCAGGTGAGTTTTTTCATCGAGGACAATGCTAAGATATTTCACCTCCGTTCCAAATGGAATGACCTCACCATTGAGGAAAAGTGGCGGTAAATCGTCCAATTTTCTTCTCCTGGTGAAGAAGATCATCACAGTTTCGCTGGGGTTGACAGACATCTGCTCCCTCTGGCACCAACTGTGGACCACGTCCATCGCACTTTGGAGGATATTACAAGCTACCCTTCACGACGTGGACCTTGCCAAGAAGACAAGGTCATCTGCATGAACTTGCAGATCTACTCCTCTTCTAACGAAGGCATCAAGCAGACTATCCAACAGGAACGACCACAGAAGGGGAGATAGTACGCCACCTTGAAGGCAGCCCCTGGTGACCCTAAACCTAATGGTCTTGAAGAGTCGTAGTTGCGGTTCTGTTTACCAGTATTGCATAGATCCATCTACTTATGGTCGATTCTATGCCTTCTCTAGCTAGGGCTGATCCTATAGATTTAGTTAGTGCATTATCAAATGCTACTTCTATATCGAGAAATATCGCAACCGCAATCTTCTTGTTACAAGGTATTGGGTAATTTTCTCTTCAAGGTTGTTCAATGCTAAATCTGTCGATTTGCCGGTTTTGATATGCATACTGGTGGTTATTCAGCGGGGCTGAAAAAATGTACTTGGGCTATGAAGGTGAATTTAAAATTTCGCAGGCAACGTACATTGGAGTAGCGATTTTTTTATTCCTTCATTTTGGTACACTCGTTTGGAATATATGGTCACAGTTTCTAGCTACTAAGCATTTTCAGTTTGTTCGTGATAGGCATCCTGGGTGCCCGAGTACACAACAACCGATGGAAATGTTGAGTAAATGAAGAAAATTGTCATAGAGAATCATCGAATCACTATTATCAGAGAAGGATATCAGCAGATCGGTTGGCTCATGTCATGCAATATTTTCGGAAATTTTGGGCATGAAGCGTTTGGCAGTGAAGTTTGTTTCAAACCTGCTGAATTATTGACCAAAAAAAAGTTGCATGAGTATCGCTCAGAAATTGTTGAATGATGTCAAAGACGATCCAGATTTGCTTAAAAGGGGCATAACTTGTGATGAATCGTGAGTATACGGTTATGACATCGAAACCAAAGTCAAAACGTACTAATGGAAAAGCTCAGAAGAGCCAAAACGAAAAAAATAACGCCAAGTTTGATAAGATGCCAAAGTTTTGCTCACTGTAGCGTAGTGCATCAGGAGTTCCTCCACATGGTTGTAGGGTCAATGAGAAGTATTTGGGCCCCTGTGACTTCCTTCTTTACCCAAGATTGAAGAGACCCACGAGAGAACGGCGTTTTTTGACGATTGAGGAGATAATAGCCGAAACGATGAGAGCTCAAGAACATACGAATAAGTGAATATCAGAACTGCATCAAGAATTTATAGAAACGCTGAACAGACAGCGTATTCTCAAAGATATAAATGGAAAATATATTTTGTCAATATTTTTGAAACAAAATTTTTAAAAAATGCTTCACCCGAGGTTCTAATCCCTCTCTTCTCGTACATCAATTCGTTAGTAGCTGTATTTGATATAACTTGTTGTGAGTTATCTATTCTTGAGAAAAAACGGCATTACGACGATATATTTAGGGAATAACATGAGAGAAAAGTAATATTTCAATAAGATGAAAGAAAACACTTTTTTGTCTAATTTCTACTAGTTTTATTTATTCTTACGACTGGTTTCGGGGGTTTACCCTATTCTCAAGTAAAAAATAACTTTTTGGAGTGTGCACCCGAGTTATATGGGGTTACAGGTAGTCTGGTAGGTTAGGTGGTTATTGAATAGGGGTACCAACTATGAAATTATAGAGATTACTGGGGGTTGCCAAATTTATAAATTCAAGAGTGAAGACCTAAATAAATTTGTTCTCAAAATAATACAATCACTGATTTCTCACGAAAAAAATATACAATATGAATACGAAATGGCAATTACCAAAACAGGAACACTGATGGGTCCATTTATAGTGTTTGTGCAGCGGTATCAGTCATCATTTCTGGTAAACTGATACCGGAAAGTCTGTCTGCTTACTACAAAACATATCTAACCACTCATTTTATGAGTTACGTAACGTGTTCCTGAAATTGTATCTGATAGAGCAGAAGTGATATTATTTTTGGTTCCAGCAAATTGGAATCATGTGTTGTTCTGAATTATTTCATTATGTTGTTTTTTTGAAAAACTGATGGAAACTAGTTATTTCGAAATAAAGACATTTCCAGTATCTTCGATATGGGAAATTGAATATATATTCTCAATTATATTGAACTGTTCGACAAACTTTTTGAGGCGCAGATAAAATTAATTCGTTTCAAATATTTGTTTACCTAACGCATTCAATTGATATAAATAATTGATAGGTGAGGCAACTCCGTTATCATCTTGATGATAAACAGTAGAATCATGGAATACCTTTTCAGTTACACATATTTCCAGTATAGTTTTCAGTCCATCAATATGATTACTTCCGATTGAACAAATTGATGAACATGCCAACACTATTATACTAGCTTTCGACCCATAGAAGTGAAATAAATTTCAATTCATCCTTAATCGATTTTAACGATCAACATACCATTTTCCATGTTCACTCGATTGTAAAGCTCTGTTGTTTTCATGGAAGAGGTGCTATGTTACGCTCCCTCCAATTTTATGGCATGGTTCTGGGAAAATATACGTTTATTGTTCTATAAAATATCTCTTGAAGGTGAGAAAACCCTAAAAGAGAGATACTGAACGATTTAAAGTGGATAGCAACGTTATCCCAAAAACTTCTCAAACGAATTTCAGGTAATTTACTTATCATTAGGAGAATCTCCGTATTTATCCTTGAATATTTATTGGTCAGGGTTAATCTTGAATGTAACTACGTTGAAATGAAATCAGATTTGTAACTGTACTGGAACGAAATTTTTATCACTTTACAATAAAGAGGAAACCAAACCGATTTCCAGATGAGTCTTGCTTACGAGCACAGTGAAAAAAAACAATCTCAAAGTTGTTTGGGAAAATACTTATAGTAAGATTTGAAAATTCAAAAATTTCCAAAGAAGGAAAGATGTGATTTCTACTGATACGATTTTGTTTTTCTTTAAAGAGGAACTGATGCTCGAACCCTATTCAATCAGTGGTTCTCCAGAAATCCTAATAAAAAATACAAACAAAAAATCACATATAAAAAATACAAGTTATTATATTTATACTGCACCTTTCCCCTGGGACGGTTTTTGGACATAAACTGTCAAGAATATCATGACACAGGTAATAGGTGAATAGGTAATTGGTTCATTGGAAAATACAGAATTCATAATTTGGTGAGCCTCAAAAAAGATGAAATTTTTTAAAATAGGTAGTGAAAATATTATTTTCAATGATTTTGTTAATTATTACCATTGAAGTGAATTCAATAAATATACTGACCTTCAGATTTTGAATTGTGATCTGGGCCTTACTTGAAGTGGTATTTAATTTTTACCCTAATAACATTTCCAAAATATCTTATATAGCATTGAGTCTTGAGAATAATAGTTAAAGGGTATGGAAATGAAGTTATTCGGAATGATACCGTAAAATTGGGTTACTTAGGCTACCGGAATATCTTTAACCAATTTCGAGACTTTTTCTTTTTGGAAATAGCGGTATCAAATAGATTTCCAGACACACATGGCATCCTTATTTTCAGTGTACCATGATTTAATTTGAAAAGTTACTATATAAATTCAGTATCAAAACAATTTGTAATGATGACTTGTTTGTTTCAGTTTGTTATTTTGATTGTCATTTGTTTTTGTTTTACATTGTTTTTAATTCAAGCTGTTCATATTAGGGCTGAAGAGAGCTACAAAAAAAGAAAAAGAACTCTGTTACTCCATAGTAAAATTATCATAGATAACTATTACAAAATTCAAAAAAACTTTAATATCAATTTTTTTCAAAATTTTGCTAATAACGAAGTTTCAAATATAGATAGCATTTCAACAGAAACATGAGAAAATTAGAAAAAACAGTTCTATACTATTGTGTATAGCTGAAGGAAAGTAAACGAGAACTTTTTTCGATAGTTTGAAACAATTTGAAAATGACTTCGTGAACTCCGCTTGTAAATAATTATATGAAAGAGAATATTTCAGAGATTGTCACTAACTTCAGAGCAAATTCAAGTTAATAGAGGACTTTTCAGCTTGTCAACTGAGTTTTCTCAAAAAATCAAAATACTCAATGATATTTCTGGAAATACAATGAATACAATCTATAAAGATTATGGAACATCATATTGATCTTATGTCCTCTAATATTCATATAACCCAGGTAACTACACTTGAGACTACCTGTCTACCTGTACAGGTAATCACTCGATCAAATAACCTAAACTAAGGTACCTTTTCGATTATGATTATCTGAATTATATTATATCAATGATAATATTTCATGGGTTTTTTAAGAAAACAAGTTCGATAATGGTGATCTATTCAAATCCAGTTGGTCGTTCATCAGGATGTAGGTTATGAAAAAATCCACACCATACATTTGTCTTGCGACAGTGACAATTTTGGGAACCAACTGTTCCGTTCGACGTGAAAGTTGCCTCGTCTGTCCATAAAATCCTGTAGGGAAATGCGATATCATTTACTCTATCACCTTGAAACCCGAATGGGATTCCTACTCGAATATCTCAATATCTTTCTTTGAGAGTGTATGAACTTTGGCTTATAGGAATGGAATAAATTTTTGTGCAAAATCTTTCTCACAGTTTCTCTGCGAACCTCATTATCTTCACTAATATCCCTAATATTGGTTTTTCTGTTTTCAACATCGCTCAAACAAATATTGAGCTGTTTTTCTTCATCATACTGTATTGGATTATTTGGTTTCTTGAAACGATTGTCCACAGAGTGAGTTTCTTTGAATGTTTTCAATGTCCTTCCCACGGTACTGAAGTGAATATTTCTTCCTGGATACCGGTGATTGAAAATACATGCAACATATCGTGATGGCACATTATCGCCACATAAAAAAACGATTTCCACTTTTTCTTGTGTGGATAACATTCTACAAAAAACAAATTTGTGAATTATAAAGGTACAAAAATCAGTATAGAAAATAACTTGAGGGAAAAGTTCATTTCGGTTTCTTCAGTACCTACTATTTTTTTCTCAACATGTTGTATTAGTCTTGTGATGTTTGAAATCGCGAAATTTTATATCATGTTGAGTACAAATGCCTAGAATGAAAGTCTTTTGAATAGTTATAATACTGAAGGTTAGTTTGTAACTGAATCGTTCGTCAGGAAAATAACCAAACTGGATAAAAATCTATTGAAAAAAGAAATATGAGTGTGATAACAATGAAGAGAGATATTTTCATTCGATTACTGACATATTAAAGTCCATACATTGAAAATCCTAATCAGTTTAACAATGACATGTAGGGCAAACAGACAGGTATCTCAAACAAAGGATTACTGAATTTAGCAGGGATTGTAAAAATATACACAACCCACTAAAAACAATGAAGAATCCAACTAGCCTTGCAGAACATTGCAAATCGTCCCTTCATACTTTTGATTTTGAGTCACTCAGTATTATAGTACAACAGACAATACTAAAAAAAAAAGAATCCTGAACGAAATGATTGAA
>WOGR01002773.1:0-16870 GCA_015342045.1 Leptinotarsa lineolata | reverse complement strand
GATTGTCGGAATTGCCATATGGCAAATAAAAAGGAAGATTTCTAGAAATATCGATATTAATGTGTTTTTCTTCAGGAAATTATTAAATGTTCCGCCATTTTATATTACGTGGAGATATTGATTTCATATTATATATAGGGTTGTGAAGTATTCGTCAGGAGCTTCCATTTAATTTTTTTCCCAGATGGCGACCAGTCGCCATCTTGAAAGTTTCATCTGTCAATTTTACTTCAAAATAAAGTATTCATGCATTAATTTTATTATCCCAAATTTCAATTTTTTGAGTTGACCCGTTTGAAAAATAAAAGGGAGGACATTAAAGAAATGTACTGTATGTATGTACCTATGATTCAATAAAACAGTAAATGGAGATAATAGTTAAAGCCACTCTCATGCAATTCAAATATAAATAAGTAACCAATTTCCAGTGACCACCTACCCTGGGCAAAAGTCTCAAATTATTTCTCAGTGGATGTTTCCAATTACTGCATGCAAAATGAAATAATTGAAATAATTTCCATTAATAGTATTCAATATATTCTTTAATTTCAGCCGAGCAGGTTCCTGATTTGGTAATGATTTGCAGATTGAAATTGATGAGTCAAAGAGAACAGGGCAGGTGGAGGCGCAGAAAACAAATTTGATGATACTGAGTTTATGGTTCTTGATTTTTTTGGTAAAGATTCGTTTGTTGTGAAATGAATAGAAATACAAGGCTCAATTGAAAAAGACAAATCAGATCCACCAGTGATTGATGAAATGGCAAAATGTATTGATAAATTGAAAATGAAGAAATTTAAATTAGAGGTGAGAAAAATGGAAATAGAAATATGGGAAAAAGATGAAAAACTTGGTTTGAAACATTCTGATCTTACCAGCCACATCGAACCCAAGGAGGTCAATAGTATCTGAAAATGGTCTAGGTGATACCAAATATATTATAGATAAGGAAGGGCAGCTCATTGAGATTGAAAATTAATGATAGTATTATTTTTGGTTACGGTTCTTTTGAACTACCGAACCTAGTTTCGAGAAGAATTTGAAGCAACTTATATATTTTGAGCCGCTGAGTGTGAATCAAGATGCGGCGATCTCCCTTTGTCGGGAAGTATTTGGCACTTCAAAGATAGAATAATGCATATTTCACTTTCTTTTCTACACTGAACCATGATCAAACACACACGTTTCAAGTTGTTAAGATCCACGTCACATCTTATTTCACTTCCCTACCACTTTTTCTACAATCACACCCATTTTCCACAAAAATGCTAGAATCGGAAGGTTGCGACATTTTGGTGTGAGAATAAAATAAACGATCGCGCTGCATACGTACGTTTGTTTGTTTTCAGCCTTCAATCGTCTTGGAATTTCAGATCGAGTTTTTTCCTGACAAAAATGTTTGGGTAAAATAGTTGAGGACGCAGAAGAATGGAAACGTATGTATTCCGATCGAAATGTTGAACTAGAAAAGTGGAATATAAACTTTTTCGAAATTTGATGTGACATAACTTCCGAACAAAATAGGGATTTGCATTTCGACGTGAGATACATGTTTAGTGTCTCAAATTACGTAAATTGAGCCATAATTTTTTTGAAACTGGACGCAGTAACAAGTTCAAACGAACCTTTACCATATTTATGAATACAATGGCCCGTTTCTTGATGAAAATAAAACTATTCATGATAATGATTGTACAATTTTCACAATGAATTTTACTTGAGATACGTTTCGCTTCACGGTAGCTTCATCAAATGGACTGTGTATATAGTCCAACTGATGGACGGTAGTCGGTTGGGTTGGCACGAGTGGTTTGTTCCACTCATTCAATCGTCCGTCAGGTGAAACGACGATTCAATTCGAGAGGTCGGACAATCAATATACACTACCTACCGTCCAACCCATGCTAGGACCGCATGTTGAAAGATAAGACCTCGTTAGCTCGCACAAGTTTCGACTTTTGAGGGTTGTCGTACGTAAGGGGGCAACAGCTGGTTAAGGAAAAAACAGATTTGAATCAGATTCTCCAAACATTCGTTATGGACGTGAATCAGATACTATTCTCAGGAACGCTACACAATATAATATATGAAAGGACTACGATATAAAATTTCACTTACATGGAACACCGTCATGGCGGTATTCAAAGTTTTGGAACGAGACAATTGTCTCATTACCTAGTGGGACAGTCAGGAGAATAAAATAAACAGATAGTATAGACGGAAACAACATAATAGAGGACCTGAAATATGAAACATTGTTATGCACAGTTAATGCAGTGAAAGGAAGAATTCCTGCAACGAGTAGTGGGGTCTCTCAGAAAAAAAGTTTTCACAGTTTTTCTGAACTGACTTTCATTTAAGTTTGCCGTCCTAATATCAACTGGTAAGTAATTAAACATCTTGCCAGCAATATAGAAAATGGAGTTTCTGGTGAAATTTTTAGTAGGTAATGGGAATTTCAGTATGTGCCTATTGTTGCGGGTAACATAATGATTAGGAGTTGAGGCAACTTTTGATTTATGTTTATTCACCAGGCAGACCGACTCCAGAATCAGTAATGCTATTGTAATGCATTAGAACCATTATTTGCCTATGGAAAATGCTCTGTCTACGCTTATGTTGAATTTATGATTTTTTTGTGTATATTTTATGTTTCACTTCATTACTGGAGATTTTCATTCCATAAATTCATTCAGTCTTATAATAGAAAAGTATGTAATATAGGAGTGCAATTACAATCGGTGTTTCATTGCCCCTTTTGAACACTAAAGCTATGACCGTGAGTATTTTGTTACTTGTGAAAATTTTCCTGCATGACTCACGGGGTTTGATTTTATATATGAACCTAACCTAGAATGAGCAATTCATTGAGAAGTGTTGAGTTACACATTTCCCAAAAAGATATTCCATAACGTATTAGGTGAGATTCTGAAAGAGCGTAATATGCCATTTTGGCAGTAGCTGGTCCTAGAAATTACTGTCACTGCATATCAACCAGAAGAGATCTTGCTTTCAAGTTGTATAACATGGTCATCAAATTTAAGATTTTTGTCTATAAGCACACCTAGGAATTTAGTACAATCTTCATTACCTATTACATATTTGCGAGACACAGGTTCATTAATCGAGCATCTGAAAGATATTAAGTGGATTTTTTCTATGTTGGAAGATAATTTGTTTGCATCTCACCACTCTGTTACAATTTTCAAGTCTGTAGATATTATATCATGTAATTCCTCGGTCTCCCAGCCTTTCCACAGGACAGTGGTATCATCTGCTAAGAGAGTGAATTTTCTAGATATTTTGATTTTAGTGAGGTCGTTGACATATAATAGGAAAATAATGGGACCGAGCATAGATCCTTGGGAAACTCCTGACGAGATTTCCCCCCTATACGAAAGTTCCGGTGTTTTAACCATCTGATATCGTCCTGAAAGATATGAATCGTACCATGTGAGGCATCCATACAGTTTACTTAGTAGTAACTTGCGATCAACACAGTCAAATGCCTTTGTTAGATCACAAAACACTGCTGCTCTCCAGCTGTCTCTCTAGCATTTATCTCAGAATAGACTTCATAAAGTAATGAGAAAATTGCAACATTCGCATTTTTTTTTATTCTGAAAACCGAAGTGATTTTTCTCTTATTATTTTATGTAAGTTCGAAAATTCCAACAGAAGCTTCTTAACTATTTTATCGATAATTTTGGCAATGGTTGGAATAAGAGAGATAGGCCAAAGATTAGCGGGATTTTCCAGATCTCCACCTTTATGAAGGAGGATGACAACAGAGCGAAACTTGCCAGTACGGAAGAGGATATTCATTAGCAAAACCAGTACATTGAGGACACATTAGGAAAAGTTTCGTACTGTATTGATTGAAATTTCATCATAGCTTGCAGTTTTCTTGTTTTTGATATATTTTAAGATTTCTATTAGTTCATGAATATTTGTGTCATACAAGATAAGGCTTTCACCAATTATGTATTGTTCTAAGTTTTTTAAGGAGTCATGTGTGGAAGTCTATGACAAAGCTGAAACAGGGCTCAAATATGTACTTTCCTGGCTGAATGTGAGCCTCCTGAGCCTAGTTTTAATTTTGAATCAATTTTGACTTTATATTGTAGATTACGCTTACCTGAATAAAATTTACTTTACTTAAAAAAAATGTTACTGAAGATTTGCGCAATGGAGCAGTAGAAATCCAGTAGAAATCATTTATTGTGTTGGGATTTAGTGATATATCCATAATTTTTTCCTTTGATTTGTTTTAGTTTTTGTTTGGGAAAAGATTTATCGTAGACTTCACGTAACATGATGTGGAATTCGTGAAATGGTCCTTTACTAGAGAGGATACTTTCCCAGTTGACATTAGGACAATTCTGCAAGAGCCTACAGTTTGCTCTGTTATAAAGTCTTCCAAACTTACAAACTTTAATCTCTTATGTATGATCAAATAGTATGCTGCAGCTGACTGCCTCATGATCAGACAAACCTGAAGGAGTGACAGAGCAAGATACCATTCGATCTTCAAAATTACTGCAAACATAATCAATGCGGGTAGAGGTGTACTGGGAAACACGTGCATAGTCAAGTTGAATGTAGACAGTAAGTTTTTTATGTCTTGATATATCCTATTAATATTATGGAACAATTCACAGGTAAGTCCAATAATTTATTCAAGAAGAACTTTGGGTCAGTAGAGGGGGATCGGTACAAGCATAGGATATATAAATTACTTTTCTTACAATCACAAGGAGAATTCAAAACTTTTCTCTTCTAACATATCTTTAAACTTATCAAAATGGGTGAGGGAAAATTTATGTAAAACATTATTTTTTAATATGACGGCAGTTCCGCCATGAGCAGAGTTACTTCTTGAGTACCTGGATAACACAGAGTATTCAGGGATGTGAAGAGTTCCTCTTCCTTACACCAATGTTCTGTCAGTAAAACAAGATATCATTCCGAATCGAATGAGCCAAGAACTAAATCAACGTTTATACCAGCCACACTGGTGTGGAAATAAATACCTGCTTCAGAGCAGATAGATATTATAAGTCTTCAGAACACACACACACACTTCAAAATCAATAGTTATATCTCAATTCAGGGGTATACTGTAACAAATAACTTTTTTTCTGAAAACAACTTCGAAGTGGTTTTCAGAACAAAACACAACTCTTGCCACTTCCGATGTATGGTGACTTGAAAAAAAAGAAATCAATCATCGTGAATTACTTGTGATACACCTCGTATAACTGAAATTCATTACGGACATTGAATTCACTAAAACAAAATTATATTCCAACACAAGAAGTGAGAAAAAAGGAAATAGACATCAGCCTAAATTCTAATGAAACGATAAAAGTTGCATTCCGTGGTTCCCTTGAAGCTTGATCCGTTTCCTAATGGTTATTTATTAGTCACTCTAATTGCACCGAATTAAATCCTTCGGAAAATCCTTCGCATTTATTAAAATACATGTTACACCAGAACACGAAAGGAAAGAGTCAAAGGAAGGTAAACACCATACCGGGTCACTAAAAAGTCTGGAAAAAGCGGTGCAACGCAAAAAGTTTTGCTTGAAACGTTCAAATTTCAATTGGGACCTATATAGAATACTTTGACATATAATTAAAAGATCACAAACCCTAGGGACTGTCACATTGAGGTTGTGTTAAACTACGCCATTTCCACCAATCCTTATTTTATCGTTGAAACATATTCAGCTTCGGTAAAGCATATAATTTGACTATTCAATTAAGTTTATACTTATTACTACCTTGTGATAAAAATCATATATCTTTCAATACAAAAGCTCATCCAATTACTGACAATAATATAGTGAAGGGACGCAGGCAGCAGGCTCTGAATATTATGGACCTATGAAGGAGTGAACATAAGCCTAACGAAATCGACAATAGTAGCCAAAAAGACCAAAACAGAGTGTCTAGGACCTAAAAAACTTTGAGCTGAAGAGATAATCTGTCGGGGGTGGTCAAATATCTGAAAGTTTCACTAGATTCCAGGCTGACCAGGAACAAACCCTTAGACAGGATAAAGAAAGGCGGATAAAGCACTCAATGGTGGTTATAATTAGGTATTATATATGAACGGTAGTTAAACTTGGATAAACATAAACTATTTTGGTTTGGCCAAAGATGAAACAAACTACCGTTAATGGGAAATTAAGCAAAGTGCAAAGATTGAAGAGATGGAAATCCGAGCTAGTATGCCGTGGTCGAACCTAAAGTACCAAACGTTTCGTCTGCTACTGCGGCAGATATTATTAATGGTTTGTGCTTTTACTGCGAGGGCGTTATATCTCGAAACGAATGATCGTTACTGAGACGTATTTGAGAATGAAGAGAGCAATGAAAACCATACCAACAACAGCATTGGATACACTTCACGTATAAACAGTGAGCATACTTGAAGACTGGCTATAAATCAAATCATATAAAGGAACAATTTGTTCAGGACAGTCTGATATAATCTGATATAATCCAACGCCATTCGTGGTATTAGCCAGAGGAGTACTTGTTTTCTGATAGGTGTCAGTCCATTAACCTAACCAGTGTAGGGAGTTTGAGACTGGCCTGTACAAATTGTTCCTTTATATGATTTGATTTATAGTCAGTCTTCAAGTATGCCCACCGACTATACGTAAAGAGTTTTCTTTCCTTGTACGAGGAACTGGGCGAATTTCGGATATGCCCTTGATCTACAGTGTAGGGAGTTTAAGACTGGCCTGAACAAATTGTTCCTTAATATGATTCAATATCGTTTTGTATGAGGAGTGAATCGTTGGTACATGTCACAGTATGGAATACTTTCAAATCGTCAGCATACATTATAAAATCGCAGTAGGAGAAACAACTAGATATATCGTTAATATAAGTGTTGAAGAGAAGAGGCCCCAGATGGGAGCCTTGAGGAACTCCGGAAGTAATATTAATGAATCTAGAACTGAACTTTCCCAGAGTGACTGCCTGAGACCTATTTGTAATATACGACTAAAACCATCTTAGCAGATCACCGTGTATACCGATTTCTGCCAGCTTGTCGAGTAGAGTTGCATGATCTATCTTGTCGAATGCCTTGCAAAAATCGGTATAGATCAACCTAGTAGCCTTTGTCCATGTTCTTCAAGAGATATTTAGTATAGATAAATAAGTTGGTTTCAACGGAGCGATGCTTTATAAATCCATGCTGTTCATTATTGATTGAGGATCCAACATCAAAGTAAATATAGTCACAAATGATTGACTCGAAAACTTTGGGAATTACAGCGAACTTTAAACTTAAATCAAAATACTAACAACTAATGTCACATACAAAACAATTTGACAAGGCGTGTTAAAATAACGTTGCCACGGATATTACTTACAGTTTTTTAAAGGATACCATCTTACTTTTTTATTATCAATACCTCAACATGAAAAAAGTTTTGAGTATATTGCAATAAGTTTTTTGAGTGTATTTAATAGAATTTCGGTAACCACATGATTTTAATTTATTTTATCTTAATTGTTGCAATAAACTCGAAAGCGAAAACATTTTTGAATGTAGAATGATGACACCTTTTTTAACAATTTATCACAAGCCTATACTACCCATTTAGAAAATGAAGGTTGTACCTGTCATTCGATAGGGGTTAATGGTGGGGGTAGCATTTTTCCGTTGAAGTATGTCAAATTATAACTTAAATTTGACGTGTTTCGGGATTTTTTAAAAATATGTACAGTAACCGAAATAATGAATTTATTCTATTTGGCTTTTACACAGTGTATATAATTTTTCATGATTGACATAATTGGTAAAACACTGAACATCACCAGTATATCACAAATTCTATATTTTTCGAGCTGAGAAAATGCATATTTTTTCAGTCAATCAAAAACCTGTATTTCTACCGATGTTTTCAAAATTTTATGAACCAAATATTTTATTTTCGTATTTTTACAAGCTGATAAGTCAATATTTGAAAGTAGAAGTTATTGTAGTCCAAGATTACGTTATATGACTATATTTAAAACATGACAATTATTTTATTTTCTCATGAAACAGCTCATATATTATGTGATTATTATCATCATCATCTGTGATATGTTTATTCATCAGTGTGAAAGCAGCCACGAGTTTTAACCATGGAAATTAAGTCCGCCACCTTAAAAATTGTCGAGAATATCAAAAAGTCATCACAATTTGTCGGGCAGAAAATCAACTCCCACACCGAATATACAAATTTTCAAAGAAACTCATTAAAATTTTTCGTAGATGAGGATTTTTTTCGTGAACTGTATTCATTTCGATGAATTCCGGATTTTCTTTGAAAATACATATATGTTGCGTTACAAACCTGAAACAAGTCCTGTTAATCCGGCTGAAGGATCAGCGCGAAAATCTATATGTTTTAAACGATTTGTTCTCTCAAAATTATCTATTTTACAACTGACTTTTCTTTCAACAACAACTCTTTTTTTTCCAAGGCTACTGACATTAACAAAATATAAATTCAAAAAATACAAAAGCAAAGTGGCACAAAATAAATATAAAGAAATCTAAATTCAACAATATATTCGGCGTGGGGGTTGATTTTCTCCCGACAAATTCGAATGACTTTTGGATATTCTCGACGATTTTCAAGACGACGGAGTTATTGTAATGATTGTTTTCAAGTCCTTGAGTAAATTCATGGCTGGCCTCGAATTTGATCCCCATTTTGAGATATAATAATGTACCTTATTTCCGCAGACATTTTTTTTCAATAATTGAAAATATTATCAATTCGAACAATTATGATTGGCAAAATATGACCGAAGATATTATTGCATTGAACAATAGTCAGCATGACTTATAATTTAAACATAGCGCTATATTTTGTCACGTTGATCCCCTACAAACCTTCATATCATTTAAATTGAAAAAACCATATCTTCTGAAAAAATAGTGATGTGGAGATATTTTTCATGAAATAATAGTATTCAGCATGTTCTGTAACACGTATATGATACTTGATTGTGCCGCGGAAAATTCCGCTCCGACAACCCTCTCCATTGTTTGGATATAAAAAAAATCATGAGTTCTGAACAGATAGCGCTGCAAGTGCCATTTTTTAAGACTCATTTTAGGCTTTATTCATTTCCTACCTGTCTTCAATTTCCATCTTGTCTTTTTTTTAATCTGTGAGTTCTGCTAGCTTCACCGTTGAATTGGCAAAAACAAATAGAACTCGTTCACTTTTTTGCAAATCATGAATTTGCGATAATTTTAGGCTTCTTCGCTATGCAATGTACAATTTTTTTGCTCTTGCTCGAAGTGTATTATGACGATGTAATAATAAATATTCGCTAAAACGTTTTGTGTCAACATGGCCACCACCAACTTTTTTGAAATACGGACCTGTCTTTTCTATTACAGATATTGGTAAAGCGATAAATTCACAGTCCAAGGGTATATCACATTTGATATTTTTATAAAGTTTCAGTTGAAATTACTACCACCATCATATTGTTTGGATTTCTTCAAAATATAATTTGTTGTTGTTTGTATATTGTTTGGATTTCTTCAAAATATAATTCAGACAACCCAATAAATTTGACAGGTAGGTACTTACCCTAACACAATGAAAATTCGTACTTTTTCGTTTTGGAAATTTTTTTATTGCCGTAATCCTTCAAGACTTATTTCTCCCTAATCGTTATCAATTCGTAATATTTTTATAATTCTACATCCTGGAAGTAGCGAAAATATCAGTTCTTGGTCAAAATTCGATTGATGTATAATTTGGTATGATTAAATAGCATATCAATTCATTTACCATCTTAAACGCGTAGGCTTTGCTTGGTTTCTATGGCAGGAAAAATGAATGCGTTGTTGATATGTGTTGAGAATTGTCAGACATTCAAGAACATGTCAAAGATGTATTCAAATGATTAAAAAACTGATATGCTATTTAGTTATGCAAAATCAAAAAAGGATTTCTATTTGAAACGGCCTGTATATATAAAATTCGGATAGGTGCAAGTTCTGGTGGAAGTACCAAGCTCTTGCCTCTCGTCTAAAATCAACGATTTTGTAGGTACGACGGAAAAAACAACTAACCCAGCTAATGCCGCGCAAAAAGCGGAAGTAACACTATCAGACACTTGTGCAACATCTTCCATTGCAACGAATATTCCAAAAGAAAGACATGTGGTAGGTACATGTGGCAGATACCCGACGAAAAACAAGCTAGCCCAGCTAAAGCTGAACTAAAACCATCAGGCACCTGTGCAACGTCTTCCATTTGGAAGATTCGTCGCAAGTAACTTCCTATAGTGTGATACACTTAAAAGATGAAGACACCCCTGTTTTTTAGTCATTTTTGAAAGCCTTAAACTCAGCACACTGCGTTCCTGTGAAAAGGTCAAATTCTCGATATTCTGCTTCGCGTTGATGATACTGAAATAAGTTATTTGAAAAAGTTGCTTGGAAATCGATTTCGACCCTACCTACGGAATATCAACCCAAAATTGGAAATTTGATTTTTTTTTTAATTTTCACATTCAAGTCTGATTTTCGATTAATGATTCTAAATAATAAGCTACGCAAATATTAAATTCGTTATAATGTAGGAATAAGAACGAAACACCTAATATTCATTATGAAAAAATTCAAATTTTGATTCTTTAATACACTTCTCGTTGAGTTCCATGTCGAATACGATTTTTTTGTGGATGTCTTCTGTTGAATTTTTGAGAAACTTGTCTACTACTTCGAATACCATCACCAAATAACGTTATTATTTAAATTTTTTCTTGTAAAGTAAGACGTTCAATGGGTATTCTGTTACTATTTTTGACGCATTTACTTTCAAACTAACATTTGAGGTATGATTAGTTTATTTGGTTCCATGACACTCTAGCCCAAATTGAAAACTGATGAAATTCAAAATATGAGACTCCTTTGAAACATTGAGAACGACGGTTTGCCATTCAAAATTAGTCAAATTTGCTACCAATCGTATTCAACAGGAAATTGAAAAATTCCTCAAAATTGGAGGCAGGAGACAATTTATTTTTTATTTATAACATTATATTATTATATTACCGAACTACAACAGAATTACAACAACAACAACAGAATTACAACAACAACATAAATTTGATAAAATAATTTTCAATTTTAGTTATTTCAATACATTTATTTCATTGATTTTGACTATTTTACCATTTCTGTAGTTTCTTATTAGGAACCATCAATTGAAAATCGGACTTGAATATGAAAATTACAAAAAAAATTAATATCGAATTTTGGGTTGAAATTTGGTATGTAGGGACAGAACTGATTTTTAAGCAACTTTTTCAAATAACTTATTTCGGTATATTAAAGCAAAATATCGAGAATACTTATGTCTTTTTCGCGAGATCGCAGTGGGCTGGGTTTAAGCGATAAGTAAATTTAGGCTGATTTTGTACTCTGTTCTTGACATGTTTGTTCTATATTCAGTGGAGATATCATCGAATATAAATATAGAAATCCAAAGTGATTCTGATAGTTTACTGGGGGTCAGGTTAATGAACGTATGATAAATTTGCGGTAAATTTGGTGTAGTCTGATTCAACAAATATACAAAAACTCTATTATGCAGCTCATACAAAATTTAGCACATAAAATACTCTGAGGACAAATACCGATTTTGGTATCAATATAATTGTTAAATAGATCATGCCTACACAACTCTAGTTAATTCAAGTGGTGAATAATTGCTATAGTAGAAATTAAAATTTAGTGTTGATATACTCACCTTGGGTTCTGATTTGAGGTCTTCATTGTTCCCTTGTATTTGGTTATTCTCTATATTGTGACTTGATGAGTTACTAACAGCATCTTCGTAATTTTTTTCTGATGTTTCATCACATTCAATATGCTCTTCTTCCACAGACTCTTTTGGGGAACCTCCATCAAAATCATTGTAATGCTTATCGCTTATATTTTCACTACTATTTGATGACTTTGATGACACTGACACATTTTTAACCAGAGAAGCGCTGAGGACCTCGATATTCACCCCCTTGCTAATCAACCTTATTTCTTGTTCCTCTGACTGTCTACTGGTACCAGCTACACAGCTAGAATTTATAGAACTGATACTTGAAGAGAGACTTCCATTACTTTTTGGCAGTAGATTTGTCTTATTGACCGGCTTGTTTCTTCTGTAAGAAGTCAAAGAAGAGCTAAGTTTGACAGGTTTATCTTTTTTTGGACCCTCAAAATCAATCACCATTGAAAATATATTTTTGGTAGCAGTTGCCGATGGGGGTGAAGAAGGGATATCAGAAACATTGCTAAGATCAACATAGAATCCAAGCGGAGTCTTCCTAGACGTTTCTGATGCCTCGGTGTCAAGCTGAACAATAGAATTGAAAGGAGTGTTTGTTTCTGCAAAGTGAGGTAAATTGCCCGATGAACTAGAAAAATGATGATCTTCGTGATGTGAATTTGACATTTGCAACATAGAAAAATGGGGTACAGCGGTCTGAAATAACAAAGCCCCCTGCCGTCGCTCATCGGATCGTCTGTGATCTGCAGTATCAGCATCATCAGATAAACTGGCAGCATCGATGAAGCAACCGCTAAGTAGTTGTTGGTTATGCAGTTGCTTTTGCTCTTTTGTCCTGCCTCTCCAGTCTTCATCACTTCCTACTCCTGAATCCATTTCAATTTTTTCATGCTCTTTATTCATTGAGAACGCTTTACTCACATTTATGACCTACTAATTTTATTTTCTATAGCTTCATCCCATTACAAATAGAACACCTAAGAATCGAATAACTAACATGCTGAAAAACACTACATTTCAATGTCACAATATAAATAAATATATACTATTTAGATGGACCGGTTTTTCTCATCAAGACACTTTGATTTGAACACCAATTTCTTAAACATTTCAGTAAACTTGCCAATCGAACCCATTCGCCGACTGAGTTTACGAGAATTTCTAGTTGTCACTGTCAATATACTGTCAAAAAATAATAACAATTAGGAAAGTATGTATGTCTGTCATTATCAACGACTTCGTATTACAGTAGATCCTGTAGTAAACAAACAAATCTATTCTGAAACAACAATGGATCCGTTGTTTTTCTCCTTTTTGATTGGCTGTGAACTTTTACTCCTAAATTGGCTTCTTGACAATGACAAATGTCAAAGTTTATCGTGTTTTTTACCAGTGACGTTTCACAAGGAACGAAAGTATCAACATCTAAATTTTAGATTTCTGATTTATTTGTGAAAGCGGTTGTTTTTTGTGAGCATTAATTAAAAGGAAAATAACTAATATTTCTCATCACCTGTTTTGATATTTAGTTTCTATGGCATTAAAAAACGTTAGTAGTAACCAAGAGCATAGCTAGGATTGTATTTAGGGGGCAGATAAAGAAAATCCTAGATTATATTGTTTTGATCGTTGTTTTAAACATAATATGAGTTTCACATGAGCAGTGGCGGTAGTAATTAAAAAATATATAAATATCAGAAATAGCTTTATTACTTGACAATCAATTTATAAGACTCTTCACAAAATTTTTTCGTCAAAACTTCTCGTACAATTTTACCTTTTTTATTTAACAATTTTCCAGAGAACGCTTAGCATAAACATACATAAAAACGGTTTTCAGTCATCGTAGATATATCACAGAAATCAAATATTGGAGTTTTGATTAAATAAAACAGAAAATATATTTTATGGAAGGTTTCAATTTTTTTGCTTTTTTATATTCATGACTAATGACATAACTAAATATTTTGTAACTGTCATTCCTTTTTTTGAACCTCATACGGGGTGATACATAATTGTATAGATAACGGTAATTACGTCTCTTTCATCATAAAAAGCTGAATCAAGATAATAAAACAATAATGATTTTCATTATACTGAGAATTCTTCAAATTTAACTGCATTGATTTCATCTGCTTCTAGTAGGAAATATCGAAATATTAGTTCATGGTCAAAAAATTCTAGAATAATGAGTAGTTTCTGAAAATTTGATGATGGCCTCTTCTGGCCGTCAATATTTGGTGTTTCTACTCTTATCAGCGTATATCTTTTGTTTCAAATTATTTCCTGAATTCTCTCCATTAATTTAACCTGAGGAGAGATATAATTTTCTATTACACAAAAATTCAAAATGAGTTTTGCCAGTTGTTAAATGATAATTCAAGTAAAATTTGTAGACTTCAACCTTATTGTCAAATTAATTTGTTCTTTATAGATAATTGTTGTTGCTCCAGAGTTGTCCAGTTTTCATATGCAATCATTGTTACCTCTGTAGTTGCTCTTGTTTAAATCTGCCATTTGATTTGAACCACTCTGTATATTTTTCGTAAGGACATTAATTTTTAGAGGCAGTTTTTTTGTTTGTGACATTTTTACTGGAAAGTTTTTTGTAGGGGGAATCACTTCTGGAAGTACTGTTAGAATAAGTCTATTTATTTTGGACTCTTTCAATTTTTATTCCAAAATAACAATTTGCATCATCGGCAATTATGGTATCCCTGTCAGTTGAAAATTGAATATTTTATTCTGCCCTTTCAAATAAAAAAAGTACAACAATAAAAATGAAAATAAATGTTTACGAGTTTGCACAAGAATATATAAATGTAGGTATAATCAATAAATAATCACAAAATTCATCATAATATATAATATTCTTGAAGATATAATATGGTTTAGGTTCAAGAAAAGTATTTACCTCCCTCCTGAACTTAATGGAGTTTTTACGATTCTGAAATGTGCTTTCAGATGATTATATACTTTCTTGCTCTCATGAATGAGCGATTTTTTGTAAGAGTCGTTTTGGAGATAAGCAAATGAATTTAATTGATTTTTTGAGTAATTATATGATGACTGGCAGAATCATGTAGAGACAGTTTCTTTTTATGCAGCAGACAGTTTCTAGGATAAAATGACTATTGACGGTTAAAATTCTCTGACGTACAATAGTCCCTTGCTCCAACCCTGCACAAGTATCTTACAGCTCTTTTTTGTAATATGAATGCAGAAAATGTTGGTTGCAGAAACTCCATAACGCTATACTGTATCTGATATGAGAGGAAAGTATGTATTGTTGGCAATAATTTTATTTTTCGTTAAGCTCATTAGATACTATTCTCACGGCATAGCAACTTGATGCTACCCCAATGTTCATATTACAAGGCGAAGAACTCATTTCGTTCATCATATTACGGCTTTATGTATAAAGATGGAGAAATAGAAAGCCAAAATGTTTTTTTCCAAAAACTGATCCCTCCTAAAACATATACCCCTTTCAATGTAACAATAGAAAGATTATATGTCTAGTATTGTAGTTTCAATTTGAAAATAAAACACTTCATTGTTCAAATAATTTATTGAATACGAAACAATATCAAAAAGATAAAAACAAAGTATTCAGTTAACAACGACATTTTTTAAATAATAGTTTCTCAGAACACATAAATCTTTTGCCATATTGATCCGTCCTGAACTTTTAAAAATATCATGCACATGCAGAAGGAGAGGGTAACTAAACAATTCAGGCATTGTTTTCAATAAATCTGATACAAGTGAATTAGGAATCGCAGCTAATACGGCACTTGCCGAATTCACTTTTACTTCAACAATAGATTTAACGAGATAAAATGCAAAATAAGTCTGCTGGGTGATGGATCCTTCTTGTATCCCACCCTCAAACATATGTAGAAGATTACGAAGTGAGGTGAGAAGTTGTTCAGTAGGTTTTGGTTCTTCAACGTTGTCCATTAGACGTGCCATTTTTGGTAATGGTGGGCCGATATCAATTTCCTAAAAGTAAAAATAAATTATCATCTGCTGCAAATAAAACAGCCTAGTCAAAGTGTGTTAACTTTCGCGGCCGGATATATGACTGTGCCAAAGCTTTTTTCAGGGTTTTTTAGCGTGGTCTGCAGGTTTTTATGTCTGATGTTTCCTTTATGATTGCGGTAAATATTATAGAAGGTAATGAGGCAAAGGACAAAGTTCTTTAATTGTCCTCACAGGAGATACTACAGTATTGGAATGTTTCTCCACTTCTATACCATCGATGGTGGGCGTGGCCTTGTTCTTATTGGTTGGTTCAAATGTCCTCATTGTGTGCAATTTACAATAGGTATCCAGATTTTATTTATGTTGATTTCCTCTTCGTTTCTAATGAAATTGTCTCTGTGTTCATGAATTTCTTTCGCCTATCAATGTACTCTTGGATAGTACTTCTGAGTTCAGATAGAGAATTACTATCCAAGAGTATATAGGGAGGCGATAAAAATTCATAAACACAGAGATAATTCCAAAACCAGGTCCTTTGATCCAACCATAAGAACGAAGTGGTGCCCATCAGCGATGCTACGAAACCAGAGAAATATTTCAAGGTAGTTGTAGACGACATGTATGTTACATATAGGATTAAAGTCGTCAGATTACGGGAGGGTGTAGAAGATACTACATCAATCTGGGACTTGATATTTGTTTCGGAGACGTTGTTTGTTTTTATCAGATTTGCCTTATCAGTATCTTAATGGATCGCTGATGTACTTAGAAAAATAATAATTGCCACAAGAAAGAGCACTGGAATGCTGGTAAGAGAATTTTAAGATACTTGAAAGGAATGAAAGATAAATGTCTAGTACAGTGGTCGCCAACCTGTCGATCGCGAGCTACCGGTAGCTCGCGGAGGCAATTCTGGTAGCTCTCACAACGATTTTAATTAAAAAATACAAACTGCAAAAATCAGAGAAGCTTCCGAAAATTCCACAAAAAAATGTAATTGTCATAATATTAAACATAAACAGCGGCAACGTAGCGGTGAGCGATCTGCCGCTG
>WOGR01002772.1:0-16870 GCA_015342045.1 Leptinotarsa lineolata | reverse complement strand
TTGAATAACGATGAAATACGCCCTCATAATCAATAATACGTGGCCTTAGTTTTCGGTTTTCATGATTATAATTTTGTAAAGTTGCATTCCACTCTCCATTTGAACTATTCTCTGGAGCACAATTGCGACGCATCAACAAATATCCAATTGTCGTAAAAGACATTTTGATTACATTCAAACTTAACTTGTTCAACAACTTCACTGAAATTATATTTGAAAAACTAAGTTATACCTCTTTTTTATTATAAAGTTATCTTACAATTATTGAAACATATTGTTGAGGCTTACGTAACCTCATTTTAACTTCCACTTCATTTTTTCAACCTCACAATTTGTAATGTTCGCATGAACGCCCAAAACGGTCCAAAATCCATTCCACTTGAGTTTACGACAGTAACGCTCGCAAGCAAGTGGAACGGGAAAAACTGCGGTCGTGAGCGTGATCGTTGTGAGCGCGATCGTTGTGAGCGCTTAGTGGAATGCACCCAATGTATTGTCAATATAATTACTACCGTATGAATTTTGCTTGTATATTTAGGATGTCTATTTGTATTTTTTTTTCGCTGTTTATTTTATCACTTTTTAAATTTATCTCTCTCACTTGTGTACAACTGCCATCTTACATTTAATATAAATCCAGAGTTTTCTAGTACAGAAACTTTCTGATAGATGAGAGTGATTTCCTATTTCGAATCTCATCCATTTCATATTTTGGAAAAAAATGCACTGAATTTCTTGTTTCTCAATATTCATTATGGTATACTAAAAAAATTTTGAATATGAAATAGGGACTGAAGTATTCTTTTCACTCACATTTCAAGACACTAATTACTAGAGTTGCGGTACCAAAAAGTTTTTGAAGAACAGTACGCAGGCTCAGTATGTCTGGTGCTTTTTAGTACTGTCAAAGAGTACAAGTTGTTTCATGAAAGTTATATTGGAATTTGCATTATACCTATGTGAAATAAAAGCTAGTACATGAGATAGAGCCGTTTTCTAAAAAGACAGAATTTTCGTATGATTAATGAATTATACTATTTTCTGTGTATCAGTGTAAGTATTTTTGAAAACACCTCTTTTGTTTTGTCAAAACCTGATGCGAAAAACGAGATAGACTCAACTTTGTATATATGTTGATAGATGGTGCCACAATCGAAATATCTCACGCTTATTTCGTTCAGATTTTTAATTTAAGGACTACAATGTCTTGTCACTCAACATCAATCTATTCCCAACTGTGAATAACATTCAAAATTGAAGTACCAACTTGACATCGTGAGGCAAAGCCAAGATTTAACATCTGCCATGGGAGCCTCGCAAATCTTTGAGGATTGAGTTCTCTGTTAACCCCATAGATGGCGCCTTCGTAAGGGAAGACGTCATCGCTCTCAATTGACACAGTTAAATTATTTTTGGCAATATTTGTAATTACAGCATATACATGCATTTAATACTGGGTAATCTATATATTAAAATTCATTAGATGCTTCGAATAAATTATTTAATGTAGTTTAAACGATATAAAGATCAACATTTTGATAATGACCAGTTTCCTACCAATTTTATATTTGGTACACGATACTCAAGAGGTCACAGATTGAAATGTACAAAAATCACTGAAGAATGCCTAGTTCATCATGGAGTTCCGAAGCGTTAACAAACTGACTTCCCTCAACAATCTCCTCGTATTTCACAAACTCCTTCGCTTTCGGATGATGCCGCCGCCGATGCTTCTTCAACTGCGTCACGCAGGTGTAACTTTTATCGCACAGGTCGCACTTATAGTTTTTGATGCCGGTGTGCTTCCACATATGATACTTGAGGTGCACAGACTGCATAAAGGCTTGTCCGCAATGGGTGCACAGAAACTTTCTACCCGAATGCTTCTTCAGGTGGTACCTGTAAGTGTCGTAGGTTTTGAATTCCTTCCCGCACTCTGGACAGACGTGGGATGTCTTTTCTGAGTGGACGGTGAGGTGTTTTCTCAAGTTCCAGGCTGCTGGAAAGGTCTTCTTGCAACCTTCGAAAGTGCATTTGTAGCTATGCTGAAAACGAAGACAGGACTGTATCAATTTGAAGACTTTCTTTTTTAAAATTTATTTCCCAACAGATTGTATAATTTCTTTACAGAGCAATATAAGAAAGACAAATATATGAAAAATAAGGCTACTACAACTACAAAAGACTTCGAGTACAGTGAAATGCAATTAAGTCAAATATCACATGAATAAATAACTAAATACATAACAAGCCTAATTTGTTTAAAGCATTCACAAAATAAATTTAAATTACAAATCCAAATTGAAAGGGGTATACACAGCACACACACTACACACTCACATAAACAACACACACACTCTACACAACAAACACACACCCCACACAACAAACACTCATAACGAATACAAAACACAAACAGTAATCATAAACACACACACACACACAAAAAACACACATATATAATGATCATATGCAGGTACACAAAAAAGAGTAGCACAATAACAAGTAAAATTGAGAAAATGTAAGGTTAGGTATAGGTAATATTTTTCCTATTAGTTTGAGTATTTCCATTCTTGGTGTAGAATGAAAAACATAATATAATATCGGTCCTAGATACATGGAGTGTCTTTGTGATGTTTTTCAACTTTTAGTATAGCAATTGTTATAGCTTCATTTCTCATATTGTAGACATTATCTATAAGCTCAAAATAAGTTTTATTTTCATAGTAACTCAATATTATATTTTGAAACTATGGTTGCTGTGCATCTAGCACTTTACTCTCTTTATATAAAAGATCTGAAGGATAATTTCAGGATCTACCTTTGGGTGACTCTCTGAAGAGCTTAAGACAGTCATTCTCGGCAGTAAGTTTACTTTCTTTGATGAAAAAAAAACTTACCTCTGAATGTATTCTCATGTGGGTACTCAGGGTCTGGGGTCTGGAACAGCTTTTCCCACAATAAGGACACTGGAACCTGTGGGTTTGGTGGAAATGCAGCAAAAATGATTTGTAACTGTAAGTGGAAGCGCTGTTGCATACATTGCAAGTGAACGTTTCATTCTTGTGCTCGGATAAGTGAGGTATGAAGTCATTTTCATATGAGGAGAATAATAATTTCGGGCAGAGTGGACAAGACAGGAGTGTTTTTATTTTCCGCCTCAACTTTGTGTTCTGTTGTTCATCATCAGGGGAATCTTTTTTTTTGACATTTCTTGTGACAGCCTGCTCCGGCAAATTCATCAAGGATTTTTGGTGAACAGGATCATCCTCTAAGCAAAATTCAGCATCGATCAACTCGTATTTTATTTCGCATCCTTCCCAGTCTTGTTCAGGCAACGTGAACGTTTCCGTGGCATGGTTTTCTTGTTTCGAGTCTGAACCTTCATGTTTCGGAGAAATAGATTTGAAACCTTCCAAAGTCTGGTCTTGGTATGGATCATCTTTATCGAGAACACTTTCGTTAGCCTCCGGTTCGTTTCCAACTACGGTAAATATTTGTTTCAACTGTTAGAATCAAATTTTGAAAAATCTTTAAACAAATTCATGTCTTTTTGTTTGTTGATCACAAATCTGTGGTTGAAATTTGATGTTCTGATTTACTTCAGGAGATACACTCGATACATTTCCTTATGTATTACGATTATGATCCTTCTAACTATAGATACTTGACCGGCAAGCGAATACAATTAATTTAATAACATGGAATCAATTACGGAAGGTTGTGTTCAATCATGAAAACAATTAGTCATTTTACGAGTTTGACGACAGATTCGTAATCTACGGCAAAAATATGTCAATCTACTGATGTTTTTTTCAAAATTCATTACAAACTGTTTAAATGACTATTTACCTTCAACTACTATTACTTGTTCATTCTCGTATGTCATTAATTCTCCATTCGTCACATCTGCTTCCATCACTTGGTCCTCTACAATTTCCTCATGATCATCTTTGTTGGATTCCTCTTCGCCAGTTGAACTAATTTCTTGATTATTTGATTGAAACTGGAGCTGAATAGTACCATCACGTAACCCTTCGTAGGTTTCCCTAAACTGGCGAATGAAGTTATATGCGATTCTAAGTGTCCTAAAACAAGGTATGCAAACAGAGGTTGAAAAACCATCCCCAGGATCGACCTGAAAATATTTGTAGCTCAGTTCATAGTTCGGTACGAAAGGTAGACTTTTACCTCAATTGAAGTACAGTATGTGATCATCTCGCCAATGCTAACATCACAGTTTACAATAGTCCCTTGGAGGGGATACATTTTCGATTCAGAGTCATCCAAACAAACTCTGCAGGACTCCATGTTGACAAGTCAGTTGCATACAGGATGATTTTTGTTCAAATTATTATAAATTAAAAACATCGGCTGATTCTGATGATTTATTTCTGTCCCCTAAGATTTTAGTACTCGCTGGCGAAAAACAATTATATTATCACTATTACTATTATTATTTTTGACAAGCAAGATAACGCTTCTTCTTATTATATACGTTAGCCAACAGTGACAGTATCAGCCATTATCCAATACAGTGTATGTATATCAGCTACAGTTAAGGAGGGTAAAGGTACTTACAGTGGAGCCACTAGCCACTAGCGACCGTATTTCAAAACCGTACTTCTTCCACTTTTCCATTCGTTCGCTTAGCAACCAGGGCTATTCAGCTAGTTGGTAACGAAGGTCATTTGTACAACCAAGTGTGGTCATGCTCGAGTGAGCCTCGGATAGACTCATTCACCTTTCGGTAGAAAGTAGCTTCTAAGAACATGAAGAGCGCCAAAACTGGATGATTGCATCATCTTTTAGACGTAAATGTTGTCTATGCACTATAAAAGCATTTTACCAGAAAAGCACATAATCTATTAGTGGAACTAGACCAATTTTATCGTCACTGTCTACATTGATGGTACGAAGCACACACTTTTACAGCTTAAGGTGGGAGAGGGAGAGAAAGGAATGTGATACTTTCAAGTTACGAATAGTAAACCGGTTAACTAATGAATCATATGAAGATAGCGGACCACATTGAGTGTTTCACCTCTGAAAATAATCATGCAATGTTAGGATACAGTCTTGATTATGAGAACATGCGAAGAAAATGTGTCACAGATCCTGTGATCCACCACACTCACACCTGGTGGTGTGAGTGTGGTGGAACACAAGTCGTGGAGGTACCAAAAACGAAAATGTGAAAATAATAAGAAGAAGATTGGTCAGTTGTCATATGCTACCTATGTATAATTTGTAAATATTTGTATTTATTGATTGAATATTTATTTAAATCTGTTACGTTTCGCCGTGAATTGTTAAGTATCAAAAAATAACTTTTAACCTTCCAAAAAAACCCCAACTTGAACCTTTGTTATCAAAATTTTGTCACTAATTTTTGATACGCACTTTGTTCAGCAATGGATGATGATATATTGACAACTCTAAAAATTCTAATAATTGGCGAAAGTGGCGTGGGAAAGTCTAGCCTTTTACTTAGGTTTACCGAAGATAATTTTGATCCCGAACAAACCTTAACGATAGGTGTCGACTTCAAAACAAAGAAGCTCAATATCGATGGAAACACTGTTAAACTAGCTATTTGGGATACTGCAGGCCAGGAACGATTCAGAACGCTGACACCCTCTTATTACCGAGATGCTCAGGGAGCTATCTTAGTCTTCGACGTCAGCAGTTACGCTACTTTTGCCAAATTAGAGACCTGGCTTAGCGAACTAGAAACATATTCAACTAAAAGTAATATTATAAAGATGGTAGTCGGTAACAAAATTGATGTGGTGAGTCATCATGAGACTTGGATCATTTATTTTCTGTATAATAATAATAAAAGGTCAATCTTGTTGACAAAGCTTACTAGCTGAACACAGATAAAACTAACAGTAACATCAAAAGAAATTATGACAGGTAAATAGCTTAAATAGCACATATATAGGACAGATTCTATTTTAGAATTAGTCATTATAAAACTCATGGAAACTGTTACAGGGTTGGCATAATAAATATTTGATGTTTTTATATAAAAGAATCAGTGTTCTGATTGATTATTGAACATTTAACACCATTTTAAAAGAGATTCTTCAGTAAGGTCAGAAGAGGGCAAAGGTAGTTTCAAATTATTTCTACCTTTTGGGAGGACAGTGCAGTAATGAAAGAGAGAGTGTTCTTAAATCTCAGTATATACTTTTTAACAAGACAAATAGTTTGTTAAGAAGAATGCGACAGAACAATTAACTTGGTACTCTGCAGGAAGTGCAGAATACGGAATTTTCATTTCATTCTATGTCACTTTCTGTCATATTTTTCTCCAGCAAGAGCATTGCTATTTAAGGTTGTTCTCAGTTTGGTTTTTTTTGGTAAACAGAATTGGAATCGTCAATTGTACAATAAAAAGCTTGTCAGAATAACGTAATCAATTCATACAGTCCACTCAACAGAATACAGACATGGTTCCCATAAAGGAAAGAGCTAGAACTGCACTATTTGTCTCGAAAAACCTGCTTGCAACAGTTATGGATTCATCCTATTCATATATCCAATGAATTTGGCAATTTGAAAGCTGACCCAGTAGGCTAGAATTACATATCCGCCAAAACCAAAAAAAGTGTTCCATACTTCAAGTTTGACTCTCATATAGAGTAAAATGCAAGTCTTGCTTTTGATCTTCCAAGTTCTCTGGAAATGAATAATTCATGCATAGCATCCATCCCAAAGGTACCTTGCTTTTCAAAGGTTCAACATGATTCTCAAACTACAATGTTTTGTCAAAAAGGAGTCCTAGAAACTTGGTACAGTATGTATTATTAATGGCTTCATTCTTTAAAGGCGAATCATCCAGAATGCATTCAAACGAAATCATTTGTTTTACTGATACTGAATTGAAGAAATTTTAAATCGCACCAGAATTATTATATATCTAGATATTTTCTCCTGTGGAGCATTTGGTAATTTACTGTGACACCAAATTGTAGTGTGATCTGTAAATAGATATCAATATTCAACAAGTCATTCACATGAGAAAGAGGATTGGACCAAAAACGGAACCCTGCTGTACACTTGAATCAATATTCAGTGTTTCATTTATCCTAACCTTATAAAGTCGTAGGTGGTAATGTGTCGAATTAGACAGGACACAGTTTCTTCGTATATTATAACGTGGTCTGTTTCTACTATAATAGAGAATTATACGTGTTAACTAAATCTGGAATTTCAGAAATTATTTGAATTATAATGCTCGCAAATGTTTTCCAAGATCTCTGCCGCACCTCTATGATATTTTGAGGCATCCATTCAGAGAATATACATGGGTTTTACTCCAAATTCCTGCACTGAATTTTTAGACGTCAAAGTGACAACCAATTGCGAATTTTTCCGGTTGCATGAGACGGCAGCTACGCTTGTGTTCTTGTATCCTGATGTTGATGCTGTATTTGGTTGTTCCGATGTAAACTGAGTCAGAGTCTCACTTTTGTCTTTGGCTGATTTTATAGTGTTGCAAAGTTGATTAATTGTGAAGGCTTCCATTTTTATGGTGTTTTGCTTCTTTTTCAAAAAAGATTACAGCAAACTCCCATGATGAAGATGAATTGAAATACCTTTAATTTTTAGGACAAACGGGAGGTTTCTAGGGATGAAGCCATGAAATTTGCTAGAAGACACCAAACGTTGTATATTGAAGCTAGTGCAAAAACCAAAGATGGGGTTCAGTCAGCATTTGAGGAATTAGTGTACAAGGTGTGTTATAAAAATTCACAGTTTGTGTGCTTACTCACTGTTATTTATTTTAGATAATCCAAACACCCAGGCTGTGGGAATCGTATGCAAGCGATAATATTCACATTGGCAACAAGAATCAAACAACGCAATCTGGTTGCGCCAGCTATTGTACTTTAGTTTGATAGGTTATGTTAAGCATTGAGCAAGAATTTTAACAGAGGTTTGGCGGGTTCAACACAATAAATGTGGGTAATGCATATTGAATGAAATTGATAAAGTAATCTCTATATTCAGGAAGCATCCTGTTTACAAAATAGTACTACAGTATTTTTATTATTGAGGTAACAATATCACATAATAGGTTATTATAGTTCTTCAGGTTGATATTGGTTTAATAAACAAATTAACAGTTTCAACATGTAATTGAAGATAAGTTAATATCAAATTAATGTTAATTTTTAGCTAGCTTGATCTATGAAAGAAGTAAATTCACTCTAGCTTTTAGCCCGCAGCTTGTATATATTTTTAATAAAACTCTAGATCATATAAGCAAGTGGTTAATTGGTATGACAATAGCCGGTTGGGTTGGCATGAGTGGTTTGTTCCACTCATTCAATGACCTGGTGAAATTGTGGTTCAAGCCATGAAGCCAGATGTCCAACCTTTGCTAGGAATCGCACGTCGAAAGGTAAGACCTCGGTAATCCTTAGCTCGCACAAGTTTCGACTTCTGAGGGTGGTCGTTCTTTGGGAGCAATGGACAAATGTCCCATTTATTATATCATATTTTAATATGGCTGGTACTGAAAAAGGCCATGCAAAGTATACATTACTAGAACTTAGTGCTCTGTAGCAAAAATATTGATTTAAGAATCAACACTTTATATCTCGCTCATGCAAGGGTAACCAAAACTCGGGAGCATTTTTTCTCAAATGGAATACCCCAGAGGTGAGATCATTACTGAATACACTCTGAAAGTTTGCAGAAAATGTTATAGCGACGTATAACGACTTTTTACCAAACTAAGTTTGGGTAAGGGCAAACTAATGCAATCTGCATAGTGAATACTTCACAAATTTCGAATTATATCAGCTTTAAAAGAAGAAAATCTGGGCTGATAGCCATTTCCTACATAAGTTCAGCTGATCAACAAAAATATTTCCTACCCAACTTCAAGGAGGCAGATTTCAATTAGTAATCATTTAAAAAAATTCTGACACATTAGGGAATTTTCGTGTTACTGAATTATTACGCCATTCAATTTGGCATTACTGATACACTTTGATGGAAATGGTGTTTACATTGACATTAAGGTTGGTTTTAGTAACATCAGTTCTTATAAATCCTTTGAGATGCCAAGTAAAAGTGGTCAAAATGAATTCAAATTATTTTAAAAAGCATAAATTAACAGCAAATTGAATTAATCTTTATTGAGAATATCCATCAATGTTTATCTTATATAATCAAACATTCTAATGACCTTACAAACTAGGAGATAAAAACTGGATGATCTGTTTTATCTTTCTAACCTTCAGACTTTGTTCACAACATTAACATTCTCATAAGCTCCCTGTTGATTCCATCATGTCTTATCAATCTGCTTGGGCAACCTATTCAGAACGTCTTTCTTCCTTTGCAGCAGTTTCGCTTTCGTTTCTTGTAAAGACTCACTTTCAGGGGCATAACAAACATGCAAAATGCCTCCATAGAATGACCTTGTATCTAATAATCTTTTCGCGATTCGTGCTGATTGTATCCTTTGGAATTGGACGTGGAAGCATTCTGTGAACATTTCTGTAGCTATGTTTGGAACAACAAAAATCGCCAGCACCTGTCCATATTTGGAACAGAGTCTTTTCAATTCATTTCGAAGATTTAGCGAAGGAACCCCGTATATGTTTAAATGCTGAGATTCTTGATTGATGGTGTAAACCTAAGAATAAAGAAAATTTAGTGAAAATACTGAGTGGGATTTTTGAATTATTCCTTGAAAACAGATCTGCAATTTGATTGTCAATGTACATTTGGAACTGCAGCTGATATGTATAAATACCTTCCAATGATCGTAGCATAAAATCAAGAATACCTATTTTAAAGGAATCATTATAGAACTATGCATAAGCAGAATTGCGAGTGATTCAAGAATAGTCCCCTAAGTATTTACCTTGACTGCAGTTAGTTTTCGACCTTGTCTGTATGCTGGTCGCGTTACACATACAGGTTGCTGAACGTGATGAGGCTTTATGTCTTCTTTATTCATTTTTATTGTAAATATTCACGATTATTAAATTATTTATTCAGATAAGGAATTTTATCATTTTTCAATCATAACCTAGATTTTCGTCTTCTTTTTTTAATTCGAGATTATTGTCGCAAGGTGGCGTGCATACCTCTCTAGGAAAATAAAGTATTGTCAGAGTGGCATTCTGTATTGACATTTCTGTAACATTGAATTCGTTTATTGAAAAAATCTAAAAATTCCTGTTGCGAATGTGTTTGACGCAAATGATTCTCTATTTGAAACATCGAAGGTGGAAGGCGAAGCGGTTTTCAGAGTTAAATCATGCGTAATTTGTGGAAGATAGAGAGTTGTCCGGCAGTTTTTCATTGAAATCCACTACTCGAAGTGAAATTACCTCTATCGTCTCCAACGTTATTATTTAACTTTAAATATAGAGTTTTAAGGATCTAGAAAATCCTTTAGAAATACATTTGGAATATAATCATCTCTGAAAAGTTGTCTTTTTCATTACTGTGGAAGAATATGTTACAATAAATAGATGTAAAACGGTTCCTCATGACAATAACCAATTCTTCTCTTTATTTGTGATGCACTGTGAATCACTTTGTCGGAATACTAGACAGAAACTATTACATTTTGACATAAATAGATGTCATAAGTCAAATATCTGCGTAAATTTTGGCAGGTCTCTAGTTCTAGTTAGCCAAAATTTTGTCAAGGACAATATCAAATAAAATGAAGTTGTGATCAAATTAAATACATTGAATAGACAGTTATTTATTACCATTTAAGTCCAGTACATTGAAAATCGAATAAAACATGCTTAATCTACGCAAAGGATGTTCAGGGGGTGAGCCACCACCTTGTTCAATTATTCAGTGTATCTCGTGTATTAACATAACTCAAACAATTTAAATGGAGTTAGATTCTTCCTCATAATGTATTATTTGTTTCTTCATCTCAAGAAATGTCTACATGATATTGTCTGTTATTATTTATTATATTATTTGTTTATATTATCAGCTTATCATTAGTTTTAAGTAATCATAAGTTTATTAACATTGTGAATAGCCTATTGGCAGGACTCACCTCTATATGTAATTGTCTCTCTGAGATGTTCATAAAGATGTCTTGAATAAATAAATACGTTATGATTGTAGGATCCCAGAAAGAAAATAAGGTGGGACATGCCACTTCCACAATGAGTGTCCCTGGTGTCGACTACTTCCTTAAGATACATAACAACTGTCCTTCACCAGCCTTGTCGACTTTAACTCTCACTCCTGGTCGACTAGTAAACATTGACCAGGATATGGCAAACATCAGGGCTTCGAGACAAGACAACCCTATCATACAGGTAGAGAAGAAATCAGGTTTTTATGGCTGACAGACGAGTAAATTCATTACTTCACAGTTTTTGAATTATTTTCATTGAGAAGTTATTTGTTTCAAAGTCGAACTGATAGTCCAGTTTTAAAATGTATAGTTTCTAATGAAAAACAACAGTTACTCAGGTAGTAAAAATGAGGGTAACCTGCTGTTTTCAAACTGACAGTGATTAGAAACTCAAATAGCTCGATTCCTACAAGTAATATTAATAACTTTATTTTCTTAGTGATATGCAGAAACATGTATAGAATTTGTCAAAAAATAGTAGCTAATTAACTAAAAAAATAGAAGTAACCTTTTTCCAAGGAGTAAAATTCACCTTTAAACAGGAAAGCAGCTATCACCTACCCACCTATCATAAACGCTGTATGTTTGTTTACAATTCGAACTTAGGACCCATACTCTTTCCACTATATGTAAATGACCTGGGTACTGTACATATCTCTGGTAGTTTCACCATTTTTGCAGATGATACCATACTTTTGTGGTATTTTGATGTGGTAAATTTATAAGAAAGCATTTGTAATGACATTAGACAAATTAAACAATGGTGTGATGCAAATCTGCACTCATTCAACAGTAAAAAAACAAGTATAACCTTTTTTAAGTGCAATCTACAAGAAATTCATATGGAAAATATATTAGTGGAAAATATGATCTATAAAAAAATCTTGGGAATTTATATCGATGAGTGACTGAAATTCGAGGAGCCTATAGGCATTATAAACTAGAAACTTTCTTCTGGATGTTTTGCACTTAGAATACTTTCAGAAGATACAGGGGTTCCACACAGCAAAAAATGTTAATTATGCTCTCATAGACTCTCACCTAAGGTATGGTATAACATTTTGAGGTGTATGCAGTAAAAAGCTGTTTCAACCTGTTTTCATCTTACAAAAACGTGCGGTACAGAATTTCTATGGAGAAAAGTGGAATGATCCATGCAAGCCACTGTTTTTAATGATGAAATTTTAACTGTAACTTCATTGTTTGTTCTTGAATCGGCATGCCTTATACACAAGAACAAAGGTACCTTTACTTCTCAGCCTCATCACAATACTAGGCAGGCTTGCCAATTGAAGGTTTATATCCCAACAAATCGTCAAAAAAAGAACTCAATTATATAAATAATGGAGTGAAAGTGTTCAAGCTACCTTAAAGTTTGAAAGAATGTGTCACACTACTATCTTTTAGGAGAAACTTGAAGGCAATTCTTGTCAAAAAGGCTTACTATACATCAAATTAATTTTTGATTCATTTGCTCAATTTTATTTTTACCCATATATTATATAGTTATATATTACATTTCAGCAGAAAAATGTTTGTTGACAAGATGTATTTCTTATGATATTAAACATATCTCTCTCTAATAAACTCATTCTGACATATGTAAACACAAATGAGTCTCATTTTTTAAAATATTCATGAGTCATAGAAAAGTTAAAGTATTCTGCTTAGAAATGGTCATTACTCACTCAAATGATTTACGCAATTTCATTCTCATCATCAATGTCCACTTCACATATACAATATTGAGATCACAATTCGTTGAAACCTGTTGGACGTCACGATTTTTGCTTTCAGCAAATCATAGCCAGCAGAGAGAGTCTTATAGATACTTTGGATACCGAGGAGGATTCTGATGATGCCAACTTGATGGCTAAGGTAAGAAATTGAATCCAGAAATTGAAGATTTTTTATTATTTACATGGATTTGGGAGGAAAGCAGTGAAAATTATGAATTACATAGGTATTCAGTGGGATATCAACAATTAATATTCTTGATTTGCTTTGAAAGAGTATCAAAATACCTGTCTGTTCAAAAAATAAGGTGAAATTAGGAACAAGCAATGAGTGAGTAAGTGCATTATCGTGATGCAAAAGACATAAATTGTTTTTCTACAAAACCGGACGTTTCCTTCCTAAGGCGTTTGATTGTGTAAATCATGACATCCTACTATATAGATTATAAAGATATGGTATCAGAGGTATTGCACTAAAGTGGTTTGCTTCTTACGTAAGTGCTAGATATAACAACTTCGTTTCACAATCGAGACCCATAGATATTGGCGTCCCTCAAGGCTCAATTTTGGGACCCACTTTGTTTTTAATTAATGTAAACGATTTACTGGAATCAATGAAAGAACAAGTAACTAAATGGGTAGCTTACACGGATGATAATCTTCTGTTTGTCGAAATGTTGACAAAACAAATTTAATAATGTTTGAAACTAGTCATTCGAACAGTCAACTTCTAAATCATTCAATTTGAATAATAACGTTATTAATTGTACACGACACACTGAACTGCTCGGTCTTTACATTGGGAGTATACTGAAATGGAATGACCATAAAGACACACTATGCCAACTGAAAATATGGCAATATACATTGGGGTACTTCACCCCTTGCTTCTAGAGTTTTTGTCTTACAGAAAAGAGCTCTTCGTATTTTGGCAAATTCAAAATCAACCGATTCATGTCGAGTAGCATTTGCAAACTTCCTAGTTTTAACAATGACATCAGTCTACATCTATGAAGTTTTTTGGTTTGTTTTCGAAAATAGGAAGTTTTTTGAATCAGAAAATTAATCACATCTACGAAACTCGTAACAAACAATTATTAGTTCCACCAAAGCATTGGACAAGTCTCTACCAGAAAGTTATTTATTACAATGGATGTAAACTTTCCAACAAGCTACTTAATTCGATTAAAGAATGCAAAAAATCAGTTAGGTTCAAACAAGAAATTCAAGAATTGTACTACTTGCAAACATTATTCTGACTGGGAGTATCACCACCGTATGCCACTGTCAACATTTCAAGTGTTTTTGAGTATTTACTTCCATTTTTACACAAAATTTGATGCACATTCTTAGATCATACCAACATAAAAAAATCGCTAATCAAATGTTGGTGCCCGTGAAATTTAAACTTTCATCTTATTTTTTGGACAGTACGTATTTCTCAGGTGTATCGTTCGCAGGTGATTTTAGGAGAAACATAGAACAAAAACCTGACGTAAGTTAAATGCTTCATTTGATGTTATTCAGTTTCTAACAATTCAAAAACACGACAACTCAAATTGAGCAACAGATTACAGACATGCCCAAAACTAAACAAATGTCACCTATAATTGACCAGGTAATAATACCGAAAATATTAGCTATAGTTTCAGTCAATGATTCTTCTAACCATTGATGCCAAAGGCAGTTCTTTGTTGGTTCCTTAATGCGAAAATGATGGAAAAAATTCCCTAACACGTGAGACTTTTGAGTTATGATTTTTTCTACAAAAATTTAATGAACACGACATTCTAAATTTGCTTTTCCCCTAAATTGGGGAATTTGTTTAAAATCTGGCAACACAGTGGCTCTGCCCTGTATTCGAATCTGCTTGTGCTGTATATGAAAATTGTAACGCCCCTTCTCGACCTTCCAGAAAATAACAGAAATACGGAACCGCTATAAAAGTAGCAGGTTGACAATCGGATCATCAATATTGGTTTAACGCGAGTAGTAGTGAGTTAGTATTAGAGAAGCGAGGTGAGCAAACACGCGAATATTAAGAGTATTATATTAGTGTTATCTTTGTGAATAAAATAAATTGACTCCTGTAAACGCAGTATTTGAACTCGACGTACGCAACAGTACCAAAATGTCCAAAGTACAGAAACGTGGCTGCGTTAATCCCGAAGATAGTTTTTGCTATATATGTGGTCAGTTTACTCCCAAATCGCAGAAACGGTCAATTAATCAAATGGCCAAAGTAGCTTACCATAAGTAAGTGGATTTGTTGTTGGTGATCAAGATCGGGATTGGGCTCCTCACCTATGTTGCCAAACCTGTACAGCAAATCTAAGTAACTGGTTAAATGACAAACGCTCTTCTATGCCTTTTGCATTTCCATTGATTTGGCGAGAAACAACAAATCATTACAACGACAGTTACTTTTGCATGACAAACGTGTCTGGTTTTTCAAGAAAGAGCAAACACAAAATTGTATATTCGGATATTCCTTCTGCAATAAGGCCGGTTCTTCATGGAGAAGGTTTACCAGTTCCAACAACCCCGGCAAATTGGGAGAAAGATTTAGAAATGTATGATGACCAGGCAGGATTTGATGATGATGATGATTAAATGACCTATTTCAGGACTTTCACTTGACGAAAGAGAATGCTGAACTATTAGGGTCTAGATAACAACAATGGAATTTAATAGCCCCTGAAACCAGTTACAATATTTAGGATTCGTAACCATGAGCTATCCTCGTTTTTTACTATGCAGGATAAAATGTGTGTTTGTGTAAATCCAAATAGTGTGATGGAAAAATTAGGATTTGCACGTAGCCCGAAAGAATGGCGTTTATTTATATATTCGTCTAAAACAAGATTTGAAACCGTTCTGCTCCATAATGGTAACAAAGGACCCTCTATTCCTCTTGGACATGCAGTTGTCATGAAGGAAACACACGAAAGTATGTCACTTATTCTAAATGGAATAAGTTTCAATACGTATAAGTGGCAAATATATGGTGACCTGAAAGTCATAGTACTATTACTAGGTCTCCAAAGCGGATTTACGAAGTTTTACTGTTTTCTTTGCCTTTGGAACAGTAGGGCAACACAGAGCCATTATCAAGTGAAAAAATGGCCTCCGAGAGATAAGTATATTTCAGGTCAAGCTAACGTGAAAAATATACCTCTTGTTAATAAAAAAAAACGCTTTGTTACCTCCATTACACATCAAACTAGGGTTAATGAAAAAATTTGTTGAAGTATTAGACGAAGAACGTGATGTGTTTAAATAACTTGAACACGTTTTTCCAATATTAAGTGACGCAAAGCTGGAGAAAGGTATATTTGTTGGACCACAAATTGAAAAAATACTCAGTGATCTACAGTTTGATCAAAAATAAAGTAATGTTGAATTAGCTGCGTGGATTTTTTCAAAAGAATTGTTTTGGAGTTTTTAGGGAACAAGAAAGTAGAAAATTACGATACACTTGTAGAAGAACTACTGCAGAATGGGATGTCACATATCTCTCAAAATCCATTTCTTGTACTCCCATTTGAATTTTTTACCAGAAAATTTGGGTGACCAACAAGGGGAAAGGTTCCAATAATACAGCCTCATTTCGAATATTGTAGTACATTACTGAATGGGTCTGATCAAAACAAAATTTCGACTTTACAAAAACTACAAAATCGTGGAATGAGAGTCATATTAAAATGTGATCATTATACAAGCATGAAGTTTATGCTCGACGCATTACAATGGTTCTCAATAGAAGAAAGGTTCTATAGATCAGCAATGATATTTATTTTTAAGACTATTGATATGTTACCATCTTTTTTCGATGAATTCATTACTTATCGTGATAGTACTCACAACTACGAGACAAGACAAAGTTATCTTTTTCACTTGCCAAGATGCAGATCAACCAGATCAAGGAAAATATTATTTTATAAAGGTTTTAACCATTTTAATAAGCTGCCAAGAGACATAAAACAAA
>WOGR01002771.1:0-16871 GCA_015342045.1 Leptinotarsa lineolata | reverse complement strand
CCATAGGTGATCATTGGTCTCACAATCATCACATATATCCAATGGATTTGTTTGGGGCCTAAACCCCAAGTTTCACCATAAATCCTTCGATATATCCATAGGGACAGTTTGGATTTGTGTAAAACTTTTTCCAAATGAGCGTTCCAGTAAGTTTTTCATTTAGGACAATGTCAATGCCGCCATGGTAGTTGTTTCATGAAAACAATATGCAAAAATACAATTGGACAAGTTAGATGTACACTACACTTGAACCTTGAATGTCTGTGGTAATTAGTCAAAGTCTTTCAGCGAATGTACACTTGATGAATATTCTAAATACAGTAAAGTGGGATTATACTGATGAATCCCAACATCTAGGGTCTCAAACAGTTTTACAACAATAATTAAACAAGCGTCGAGTCCATGTTTCATTACTAAATATATTCATATACATATATATATATATATATATATATATACTTGGAGCTATTTACATTGGCGTTTGAAGCACTGATTTAACAATATCTACTGAAAAATACAAAATATTACCAATAATTTTATATCTACAAGTGTTTTGAAATAGAAAAGATATTATATCACGAAAGATATGTTTTTGTTCTACTGAATCAAAATATCTGATAATCTGTTGAAGATTTCCGAAAACAAATGATTCACAGAATTGAAACTTCTCATTCCTTTTTCAACTTTCATCAAGCAAAGACTATCACGATTATTGTTTCGTGATTTTACGATATGTTCGACCAATTTTCCATTTTAAATGATAGATGCAGTTGCCACCGTATGGAAGGCAACTGCATCTATCTTTTCGAATACCGCATCCATAGGATCGACAGGAAATAAACAACAAATATCAATAATGGACGGGAATACGGGTGGTATGTTGCAAAGTCAAGCTCCGATATCTACCACGGAAATAGATGATTTCTCTGCAATTTTTACTACATCAAGTTGATACTAGACACAGAAGAAAGGCGTTCATGGATCAACATCAGACAATACACAGTTCTCACCAGTGGTGTTACGCTGAATCACGAGTATACTGTTGGGCTCAACTACTGTTCCTAAAGAACGGGTTTTAGTGGGTAAATGCGATGATGTCGCCTTGCTAAAACGCTATCAATGGGATAAAAACCCTAGTTATCAATATTATTTGGCAGTATCATTTATCACTGATATCTGTGGTTTGCGTATTTTTCGAATCCGTACAAGGCTTTTTCATGACGAGAGTTATTATTGCCATCTTTAGCACAGGTAAACTTCCACAGATGAGTTTCATAAAGTATAAAAAAGTGTTGTTTGAAGATGAGAAATCATGAATCGAACTATTTTGGACTCTGGTTTTATCTAGATGTTTCTGAATTTTCTACAGATCCCACAGATGGCATTTTCTTTAAAGAAATCGTTTTCGGGGTTGTTCTATTCAAGGTAGAATGAGCTTTTTCGTTACCTTCGTGACCACGTCTGGTAAATACTGATCAATATCCGATATTGTTCATATGAATGAATATCTCTATAACTGAATAGGGTGTAAGACCAATTAACAAATTCAACCAAATAAAAGTTAAGTAATATCCTACAGCCAGCACGGAATGGAAACAAGAATGAACAATTCAGCTTACAGCAAGCGTTTCACATGAAAAATATGTTTATGAACCTAATTCACTTATTACATATTCGTGTTTGCTCCATTACATGAATTCAAAACTGGTTTGCAATTGCCCGTCATTTTGCAGAGATGAAACAAAATTGTTCAGGTCATAAACGAATTTAATTGGAGAGCACATGTTTTCGATTAATTCTGAATTTCTTGTTTACACAAAAGCCCCGTAATGAAATATCCTATCTATATTATTCATTATAAATTATTTCACGAAACATTGTGTTTTTGTTTAATGAGCAGGAGTATTCAACATCAGTTTTCGAATACCTGTTATCTAGTTTGAATGAATAACGATGTATCCTGTCAGAATATTTCTCGTCTGTAATCAGAATATTGAATGGATCCCAGTTGAAATACAAACCAAAAATATGATACAGGAATTGGGATCATCAATTCGAGTACCCACAGTTAAGGGCAAATATCTACACTGATCAAAATTCCAATCCCAAAGAATACACCTTAGAGCCACCTACGTTCCCTGAACCTGAAGTCTACACACAACACTCGAATCTACCCAGGCTCTCGTATTCACTTGCAGCATCCGGAAAGTTTCTTTTCTGTCGCAATCAACAAGTGAATCATGTGTCCACGTAGAGGTCTTCATATGATCAGTGGTTGACGTTCCCAGAGAACCCAATTCTGTTGTAGCAGAATGTGTCAAACTACATCTTCCGACGCAACAGATTCCCCAGCTCATAGACTCAGATTGCAGATTATTTGTTAATTATTCAGTATGTTTTGCCAAATTACTATGGGCTGATGAAGCAGTCAACAACACGTGCAAATAATATAATTGTTTTATAAAAATGGGTGTTCTACCGAGAGGACTCTTCGGAATGGGGTGGATAAATTTGAGTCCACTGCTTCAGTGAACGATCAACCAACATCCGCACGTCGACAAAAGGCAAGATCTGCCAAAAACATTACTGCTACCTGTGGGAGTATGCAGGAGTATCCGAGGCAGTCGATTTCGAGTCGCTCACAAGAACTTGGCCTTTTGCAGACCACAACTTGGCAAATTTTGCGTCCTGACTCAGACTTTCACCTGTTCAAAATTCAACAGACCCAACAACCAGAGGTGAACGACCATAGACAACGACGTGTGTTCGCTGAATGGGCTCTAGAGCAACTGCCCTTAATTTTCATTGAAAAATCATCATCAGCTATGTGGCCCGGATGAAAGGGTACGTGAACAATCGAAAATGTGAAATTTGGGACGATACCAATCCACATCAGATTCAAGAGCTCCCAATGCATCCGAAAAAGGTTCAATTTGGTGTGGATTTTGGGCTGGCATAGTCATCGATTCATATTTCTTTGAGAATGACGTTGGCCAGGCCATCACTTTCAACGGCGAGCACTATAGGTCGATGACAACCAATTTTTTGGCCTGAATTGGATGATTTGGACACCAACGACATGTGGTTCCAATAGGACGGCGCTACGTGCCACACAGCTCATGCCACATTGGATATTCTGCACGAGCGATTTGAGGACAATATTAATGAGGAATAGGATATGCCTAGTCTTGACATTTTGTATTTTTTCAACTTCTATTTCATATGTATATCTATCGGTAACTCTATATTCATTATTAACTAAGTTGAGATGTTCATTTAATATCTTTAGGACTATCTTGTTCATCTCTCGTATACACTGAATGTCTAATTTGGTTTTTTCATCTGGTCTTCCATTCATTTGATTGATAATGTTTGTATTCACTTTTTGTTTATGGTCATATTTTTCCACGAATTCAACTACCTCTTCTTCTATCTAAATTGTTCCTCTCTCGTAGTCTATTATTAATTTGTTTCTGTCTAGTACGTCAGTTTCAATTATAGCGCCGTATACTGAATTGTCTATTATCAAAAATTGCATTGCTAAATCTTTGTTATTGAATTTTATTACCCTGTTTATTTTTTCAGTTACTTCATGAAACTTTTCATTATTAGCACCTACCAATGCAGTTTCCGGTATACTGTAACACAAATGCTCTAAATTCAATTCTTTATCAATTTTTGAATTCAGTAGTAGAATTTCAATATTCAATATTCAATATTTCAATAGGACCTCTAACATTTTCTGATTCGAATTTTTTCAATTCAATGAAATTGGAAACTGGGCAACTTTTCTGGCGTTTTTCGAAATTTGCAAAAAACTGAGGATTTTCGATAAAAATGTCAAATTTGATAGGTTCAGAATAGCACATGACAAAAGGGAAGAGACTGTTATTTACTCGTTTTTCAAGCACAATCCTACCGCGAAGTCAAATTTTCATTATATCTATCAATAAAAGAACCTGTAAGAACTTTATAATAATGATTGATATTCAGTGAAGAGCAGAACACTTATTTTTCAAAAATCGTGTTTCATGACTCATCTTATATGAGCAAACCTATCTTTCAAAAAAGTGATTAGTCCTACACCGACCAGCTCAACTCAACTTGGGAACAACAATCTTTGACAAGTCCATCTCTGGTAGCAGATACAAAGAAATAAACAGGTAAACGCTATCACAAACTAACAGGGTCAATCTTTGTATTTTTTGTAAATATATGTAAACATTGTTTTAAATTTATGGTTTTCTTGCTCACCTGATCTCAAAAGAAAGTTTCCATTGGCATTTTGACAGTGATATTTTGTATTTTTTTCCATCGATAAAATAAAAAAATGCTGGCGCCCAGCCATGCAAATACTTGATATTAAAATTTTTACTTGCTTGCTACATTAAGAATCAGAAACTAGCACAGTTTTTCAAAGAACTCACACCGTTCTCTACTGACAAGCCCTGGTATTCAGAGTAGCACTGTCTACGTTACAACATATATATTCGTTGATCTTTTTGTGACGTTACTTGGATTCCAGTCCATTTATGACATTCTTGAGTAAACCATGTTCTATTGGCTGTTCTTCTTTCCGGAGTCGAAATCGGAGTAGGGCACGTTCGATTTTTTTCCGCTTTTAACCCATGCTCCTGTACAGCTTGGTCCAGATGGCCAAGAAACAGATCACATGAAACTTCATAGAGAAGCCATTGTGATCTATGAACATCCTACCAATGTCAACAGAAAAGATATACGAGTCAGTACATTATAGTACCCTGTGCCCAAGAAGACCAGACATGAATGACATTCCAGCAACAACATACATTTCAATACCGCATAGTAATCAGAACAGCTATTTACAAGTACGGACCAATCAGTAGTGAGAAATCCCATCGATACCACACCCCTGACAGTATAAATACGAGTGAATACGGAGATCCTCAGACAGTTCTTGAAGAGATTTGGAAATACTACCTTACTTCTCGTAGTCAACGGTCAAAACACTGACGATATCTGCCGCAGTAGTAGACGAAATGTTTGGTACACAAATTCTTATTTCTAATCGTGACTCCGGTAGTGAAAACTTCAATCTTGAATAGTTGACTAAACAGTTTACCTTCGATATTTGAGAACAAGAAGAAGTCATTGAGTACCCGATCAGCATTGTTTGGAGGATGAATCATCAATTAGATGTTTCGACTGCTCAAAAATACTTCAGCGAGTTTAATGTATAAGTTTGAAAATGTCCTTATAGGACGAAACTGTAGTAACTTTAGTTATAAATAAAAGTGGTTAAAAACAGAAAAGTTTCATTTCTCATTTCCAACACTCCTGAATTTTCCATTTTTTGGTCAAATTGATTTTCTTAACTCATTGTGAACAAAACAAATAGGTAGCACTTGTATATCAAAACGTTGTGAGTACGTTTATGCTAAAAAATGTTTATTATGGTGTCGTTAGTCAACATTAGTGTTGCCAGTTCCCGAAATAAAAATTTTCCTCCTCGTATAAATGAAAGATCGATGAGAAATCGAGTGTGCCGCTTCATTTGAAAACGGTATACTACTGACATTCACAAAACTCATTCATCCAATTATTTGCTGAATAACATTATACATTATACATTTCAGAGCATGCATGAGTCGCTCTGCCGTATATAATTGAAATTGTTGAATAAAACAGACGATCCTGTTGAATTGCCCTCTAATATTATTACAAACCTACCTTATGCTTGAGGAAATATTTACACTAGGCAGCACCAAAGTTCTATAAAGTTAACGGAAACTCAGACCAACCAATGGAATCGTATTTACATACAGGATTAAACTTAAAATTATTCAGGATCTTTGGAGAAACCGGAACTTTGCGATTGAAGATAATTAATTTCTTTGGAATCCTGGGAACCAGGAACGTCTTGGCAAATGGTCCACGTGGGTTTATCAAAAGCAGTAAAATGAGAAACGATTTGAATGTGATTTTGGGGATCATGGGGTTTCAAGTAGTGATTTAATGGTGGAGACAGGCCCGTAATCGCAATAAAGGAGAATCCAGAAAATTATTAAAAACTTTTTGAAGTATAAGAGAGAATGAATTATTCGAAAAACTATATAAATTGAAAAATTGTAAAACATACTGTGTGCTCGATGTAATCAGCAGTAACCTTGTGCTTCCGATAGACGATGTTGATATTGCCGCGAGCCACCTGAGGAGTACCTTGGACCTTCGTCAGCTATTCAACATAGCAATATCAAAACTAGTTGTCAGAAAGTAAAGTAAAAAATTGCAGTATCAACTATTGACACTGTGAAACATATAGGTCATAAAATATGGAAATTGAAGTGGTTTTCCAAAAACAAAAATTATATTGGATCCAGAATGAATGAGTCTGAAAAAATCTAAAATATTTCAAATTTGTTATCAAGCTATGAAATCAGTGAATAATATCAAAGAAAAAATGATAGAAAAAGGGCTCAAATTTTAGTTATTCACACACTCAGTCTTTTCAAATCCATTAATGTTGATATGATGAATTTTGTGTTGGAAAGTTCCTTCTATGATGTTATTAGTTTTTTCTTAGTTCATAAGTGGAAATGTGCTCGGTTTTGAAGATCTTTGAGAATGAACAGGAAACTATCTGAATACATGATGGAATTGACCGATAATTGATGCAAATCCACAACTTATTCAAATAACATTTGATTGTAAAATTCTCACTAGACAGTTCACAAAACCACAACACGTGTTTTGCTATACAATAGCTTTCCCAAGCGTTTTTATACTGACTGAATCCTACTCAATTTGTGCTTTATATAATAACGGTTTGAATCATATGTCCTAATAATAATAATGAGAATCGACATAACAAGAGATGAAGGATATCTTATTTATATTTACATTGATTGAAGAAAACCTTATGACGAATGGGCAGAGTGACAACTCAACCCTGAGAGTGAAAAGATATATGAAAAACTAAATCTGCACAAGTAATGTTGCCAACAGTACATTTTCTAAAATACATCATCAATACAAAATGATTCGAAAATAAATGACATCATTATTTGGTAATGTTATCATTCTCAGTGAAAGAATGGCCAGATGTTACATTTCATACTGCACAGAAGTATTTACAAAAAAAATAACAATAGTGACTATAGCATATTGGTTGAATATAATGAACATAAATAGGTAGGTCATTAACAACTTCAAAAACCATATATTTGTCCATTTACCAATTGATCACTCTAGAGTAGGCGAAGCCTTATTTTTTTTTTAAGTTATACAGAGAGTGATCCCAGAATTCTTCAGGAAGGGAGTTATATCCTTTTGAAGAGACGTAAGGGAAACTTCGTGTAAATAGAACAGAAGAGTGTTTAAGTACAAGTAGTTGATTGAATTTTCTGGTATTCACTTGATTCAGGCTACGCATTGTTACTAGATACTTGAGTAGACACAAGAGATGACCAGTTATGAAAATTTTTGAATCAGATTGAGGAGATGGAGTTCACTAATTTTTTTGAAATTGAGCCATCCGGAATCGGCAAACCAGCCACTAATGTGGTCAAATATCCAAATTGCATATGCAAATCAAATACAAGAATTTTGGATTCGTTGCAAACGAGTAGGATCAGCCTGAAGTGAAGCAGGACCATATAAACTATCGCAATGTACATCACCAGACTCTCACATAATTCTAGCTTGAGTTCAGTGGGTAGGATATTTCGATTGGGGTATAGCTCTCATAGTACACTATATGAGGTTTGACAAAGTTGACTAATATGTTTGGTGAAACTAAGGTTGGAATCAATGCATTATTTAAAATTTTCAAAAAGTTTAAGCGCAGTTCCAGCTGGGTTTATGTTGAAGCTATCGCATGTTTGCTCAAGCATTGACGTGGGACCAAAGAGCATCTCAACTGTTTTGATAAATTGAGTTTGAGGTTATGTAACTTCATAATTTACTGACCTGGCATCAGATATAGAAGTTTCAATGATAACTGACTGTAGACGTGAGGTAGTCTTCAATCAGTTTGGCAGCATTCTCAGAAAATCCATATTGAATTAGTAGGTATGGGTATGACTGAGGCATTTTTCCATGCCATGGGAATCCGGTTAGTGGTGACGACATTATTAAAGATGATGGTTACATGATCTAAAAGTTTTCTTTCAATATAGTCAATCATTTTGATGAAAATATGATCAGATCCAGTGGCGTTACTTATGATACCATTCAGGTGGCGTTGGACATGGATAGAAGTAACGACTGATATTTTCCCTGAGTTAGGGAAAAACTAATTGAACATTTTCAAATGATACGAACTCATTGAATAGATATGTGGAATTCATGATTAATATAAAAACAGATTGGATCATATTACCTTCTTCTTACCCAATGACTAATAATTTTACCTTAGTCCAGGTGAAAACTGATTTGAAATTTCGATATCATTGAGAAAAATTGCACCAACCCAATAAATGAACATGTAATAAACTAACTACTAATCTCCACATCACAGAAAAGATTCAGAAGAGGAGGAAAATTGAATTGTATGTGGTGTTCCAATAAATGTTTAAAATTTTTGAATCTATCAATTTCTAAGCACACCAAAACATTGAGTTCCAAATTGTTCTCTTCCAAATTTTATACTTCATAATCAGGTTTGAACTCATACCTCTCTGTCAGGAGATAGTTCAAAAATGTGGAATATGTCTTCACATGTAATAACCTACCACTATATTCTTTCATTCTTAGGGAAAAGTTTCTCCTCGTTCTGCCAATATAAAACTTCAGACAAAAACTACTAGTGCCACAAAACAACTCATATACTTATGATCAATCCGACACTAAAGTTGTGTCTTTATCATTCTTGATGGGTTTGCTTCAATAAGTATTTATCAAGAAACCCATGTCCAAGTGTGTCTGTTTCAGATAAGGAGCGATATTATTGGTGAGTCCACCAAAGTATGTCAATGTTTTATTACGTTCATTATTGTTTATTGAAGTGAAATAGACCTGGTACATTATTTTGAAAAAACTGCAGAAACAAGCCATTTATCAGTTCTATCTCACTTCAGTTAACATAAATAGGCATTATTGAATATTGACGAACTTTGGTGATCATATCGCTCGTTTTTTTGAAAAGGAACGACTTGAACGCGACTTACTGGAAAAATTATAATTGGAATGAATCTATTGAACAACATAGATCAGGAGTATATGAGTAGACTTGTGGCTCTTGTCCGAAACTTCATATTGGTCAAACAGGGAGAACCTATTTCCAAAGAATGAAAAAACATAAAAGGAGTTTCTTGAATGTGAAGACAAATTCCACATTTTGAAACAATTTTTTTTAAAGAAACATGATTTCAACCATGACTATCAGGTAACAATTTGGAAAAAAAGTTTGAAACCGAATCTTATGGAGTGCTCAGGAATCAATCGATTCAAGACTTCTGAAAATTTACTCAAAAACTGAATAGAATTCAATTCATCTTCTCTTCTGAATCTGTTTTCTAATGTGGGAATCGGAAGTTGAATCATCACTCGTTTATTTAATGAATTGATGCAATTTTTCATTGATTTTCAAGTTTTTACTCAGTTTTTACCTTAATTCAGGTAAAATTATCAGTCATCAAGTAACTTGAAAATAATATGATTCAATTATTGTTATTGTATAAAGCACAAATCAAATTGAATTCAGTCGGCATAAAAACGCTTGATGAAACTAATGTGTAGTGAAACACGTCTTGCGGCTTTGCAAACTATCCAGTGAAAGTCCGACAATGAAGTGCAACTTGAATAAGTCATGGATTTTCATCAAGTATCGGCTAATTCCATCACATGTGATGTAATTAGCTAATATTTGATGAGAATCTCTGATAACGCTTCGAGGTAACGTGATATTTTCACTTGATGGTTCACAAAATCGCAACAAACATGAATATGTTATAGTCAAACAGGTGTTGCGGTTTCGTAAACTGTTGAATGAAATTCTCACAATAAAATGTTACCGAACGTTTTGCCTTGGCGGTTGTCGGTCATATTGACCTAGCTCAGTATCAAGTAAAATATTATCAATTTCAATCTTGACGTAAATTGAAATCATTGTGCTCAATTTATTCGAAAAAAAACCATTCTGATGCATTGAGTACTATATCACAACTCGGACTTTCAGGTTTTTGCAACTACCCACAGTTTTAAAAAATTTTAACAAGTTTTGAAGCAGGGATACCATATTTGATCTTCACCAACTCAGGACGAGAACTGAACAACTTTTTGTAAAACACAAAAGTTATTTCCCACATTATTTTTTGTATGAAGATGGGAAAGTAGAAAGTCAAAACTTTTTTCCCAAAAATCACTTTCTCCTTTCAATTTGCACTTCGAATTGTACTGATGGAACTGTAGTATTTATAGACTTTGACATCACATTCAAAATTCGAACAATATCATCGTTACGTTCGATATACTTACTTTGAATCTCTCAATGATCTCTTCACATTATATTCCTGATACAAAAAATTACAATGAAAATATTCTCATAGGCATAATTCTGATGCAATGAATATTTGATCTTCACCGACTCAGGAGAAGTACAGAACAAATTGTTGTGAAACACGAATATTGTTTTAAAACGCGTCAGACCTAAAATATTTTTCATAAGAATTTGCAACATGTTCGATAACATTATTTTGAAACACGTTGTTTTAAAACTTCTTGCTTTTGCGGAATAGGGCTTAATTCCGAGCCTTTACAGTGCATGTAACCAACTGCTGAATCACCATATATATGATTCTCGTTAATATTTATAAAGGAGCAATAATTCCAAATATAACGCTAACGCATCTCATTTGGCAGTGCCCAAATTTTTATACATCGAAATAATTGATTAGTTCTTACCAATTATCAGCAGCTCAATTGCATTCCACAGAACAATGAAGATTTCAAATGGAATTGTTGAAGCTGTTTTTTCTATTTACTTTTTATGTTCTGTTCTTTCAATTTATAGGTCTGAATTGGTACAAAAAAAGTGTGGAATGAACGTGATATCTATTGTCAATGATTTCAACAAAAGTGTGTATATGGTCACCATGAAGACATCAATTTTGAGTTAATGATCTGGTTTCGCTTTCACATAATGATGAAACTAGTTTTTCTAGACTTTGACGTCACATTCACATTTAAGAAACATCGTTACTTATACTCACCTAGAATTTTCCACTCATTTTTTTACATTATATTCCTGATGAAAAAAATTTACATTCAAAATATTGTCATTGACAACATTCTGAAACAAAACATTTTTTATAGATTTGCCACCATTTTGGGTATCTCGCATGTGTTGTGTTGTGTTCTCAATATTGACTATGGCCAGAAAATATTTATCTTCTCAAAAACAGATGAATATTTTTTTTGAAAGTCACTACGCATGTTGGAAACCGGACACTAAAATTATAAATTCATGTCGTTCGCTTCTGGCCTCGGACACTTTAATTTTTCATTTTGTCAATGGTATTAGTGTTCTGAGTCTCTGCAGAGGTATGTCCTTGTATGTCTTTGAACTCTCTCAGCGATTCGATTTTTATCTCCTGAATCAACGCAAAACGCCGTATTTTCATGGGTATTTTCAAACTTGGCAACGACAAAAAGTCGAGAGGGTCCAAATCTGGTGAATATGGTGACAGAGTCATGATAACGGTATATTGTTTTTGACCAAAAAATTACCAAAAAGCAATTCTGGATCGCCGTTGACATCATTCAATAATTCCCGAGCTATGCTCATGTGACGGTTTGTTTTGGTCAAAATTCAGCAATTCTGGGAAGAGTTCCACTGCCACAAGCTTCATGCCCCAAATTGCGCGAAATGAGCCAACCGATATGCCGACATCCACAGTAACTTCTAATAGTGATTCGAAGGTTCTCCATAATAATTTTCATCACTTTCTCAACATTAACATCAATTGTTGATGTGCTGGGGCGTTCAGGGCGGTCGTCGTTATTCAAATCTTCTCGACCTTTTGTGAAAAGTTTGTACCACTGGTAAATATTCCTCTAACTCAGAATACAATAACCGTATGCCACTGTCAACATTTCAAGTGATCTTGATGATCCAATTTGATTTTTCTCACAAAATTTGATACAGGTTCCTTGATCAATATTTTGATAGCATAAAATCGTCGAACACGCAAAAAACTTCTAGCTTTTTTGCATCTCAACAAACTGAACATGCTATGTGTAACAAAGATTAGGTTAGGTTAGGTAAAAACTCGTTTTCAACGCTCAATTTTATAAGAATAATTTGATGATTTTTATTCTTTCTAGAAAAAACTTAAAATAATCGTTAATGAAACTATTTATTATATATTATATCAAAAAATAACCTACTTTTTCCAATATAAAGCAAACTCTGCTGGTCACACTATATAATGAAATAAATTTCATTCATTCATATAGATTTTACTTCAAACAGATGAAATTTGAAAAATATTTTCTTAGAACCTTGTTAAAAAAAAATCATTCTCAGCATATTTTTGAGCTTCGACAAAAAAACTTTCGAAAATAAAATGTATAGGGAATAAAGAAAAAAATTCTACGCGCTTATGGAAAGAATTCTTTCCTAACGCTGGAACATTGATATTTCAAAACAGAGCTCATTAGGACTCATTATTCCCGATCTGAATTCGGCTTATTTCTTCGAGTCTTACATGCGGGACGCCCTCAAACAACTCTAATTACCTCCCCGTTTTTGCAAAGCGTGATTAGAGTTAGTTGAAGCTTACGCATAGGAACAATAGGATAAATTTTCCACACTGTGACGTGCACAAAGGTAGTTAGAGGAAGACAAACGGGTCATGAATTATGCGCCTCGCTCGGCTGTCGGGGAATGGAAATTGATTGAAATGAAAATTGATAGAAATGAAATTTAAGTGCACCATTTGGTGTTAATTACGCGCAGTTTCATTGAATGATTACTGTAAAGTTGCGAGTGATCCACGTTTAAGGGTATTAGGGTACAGAACCGGATCAACCGAGTAATGTAGGTATATGATTTCTGTGTAGTACGTAATTCACTATTGAACGAACAGTAAGAAGTCAATCTCAAACCATGGAAAATTTTCTAGAATTAGTCGTATTGTAAAAAACAATGATTTATCTGCTTAGTACCTGCTGGATACCTGTTCTTGAAACTACCTGTTTATCAATTAGTATTCTCTATGAATTAAGGTCGATGATTGCATAGTAACTCATCATAGAAAACCAGTCCAAGTGAGGGAACTACCTACTATACAGGATGACAATAATTTGAAAACTCACGATGGCTTTATTTGAGCAACCAAATGAAATATAAGAAATCACTGAAAGTAACTTCCATAATAAGTAGAGACTAACGAAATTATGTGATAGCTATATTGCTTCAACTTAAGTTCTCGCCCCCAGCGACCCCAACTTTATATTTTTAAATAGCAACCCCCTACTTGATCGTCATTGGTACCCTACGATGTAATAAGCTTTGAATTTCATCAGTTCGGACTTCCATTGTCTAATATTCTATAAAATGATTTGAAATCCCTGAAATAAACGATACAATTGAAAGACTAGCTAAAAATGGCAAATATATCAGGCAAAAAACCTGAAAAGAGTTCACAGTGAAATAAATTGAACAATTAAAATAAAATTGAGTTGGAAATTAATAAAATAAAATTGAGTTGAGTTGAAAAAATAGATTCGGTTCATTGAATAAAACAATATTAATTTGAATTAGAATTTTATATTCTATTGAATTGAAGAAATATTTGAATACATTCATGATACCACCGTAGCATCAATATTAAGACCCCTGAACATTTCACGCTTGTACTATTTTTATTTATTTGTACTTGAAAAAAATTACTCAGTTAATAAGTGAAGTAACAAAAAAGGGGTGTTCAAGATATTCGTTTTTGGGAGGTACTTTCTATTGCATTTTTTCATTTCAATACGGGAAACGACACTTTTATCATTATTACATTCGATTTTTATTTCGATACATTGAACACGAAAAACGTGTGCAAATGATTTTAATTTATGGTAGAGAAGATCGGTGTTAAGAACAACTGAAGTAATTATCCAGAAGTGCTCGGAGGGAAATAAAAGTCACGTGTACATTCGCCAACTAGTAGCAAAATTACAAGAAACTGGGATCAACTAAGAGCAACGCAAATTGGAGTACTCGGACAGTTTGCACTGAATCATACTCTGTCGACTCGTCAGGTAGCTACAACAACCGGATTATCCCACGAATCTGTAAGGTTATCCTGCGAATCTGTAAGGTTATCTCGCGAAACTGTAAGGAAAGTATCTAAGTTACATTAATTTCATCCATATAAAATGCAAATCCTTCAAGAACTTGGTGACGATAACCCCGACAAAAGAATTGTATTTCGTGAAATTGAAACAGCTAGAATTATCGCAGAACCTCGGCTCATCAAAAATATTTGCTTCAGTGATGAGTGCACTTTTCATTCAAATGGGCACGCAAATAAACAAAACTGTCGTTACTGGAGTGATGAGAACCCACTACTATTTAGAGAAAGGCATACGCAATACCCCGAAAAAAATAATGTTTGGGCTGGTATATTTGGAGAAACAATTATTGGTTCATTATTTATAGAGGGAAATTCAAATGACGAAAATGCTCACATGCTAGATAGATCTATCGGACCTCGGATTGTTCATGAATTACAGAATCAGAGAGACATACACGAAAATTTATCTATAGGAGAAAACTAATTATATCTTCGAGATGATGGAGCAATCCTCCTCATTATGTACTATTTAATGGCCCCTAGATCCTCGCACCTATCTCCCCTCGAATTCTTTCTCTGGGGCCACCTAAAATCTATTATTTTCAAGACGCATTCTGACTCAATAGAACAACTGAGGGTAAGAATAATCCAAGAATGCCGAGCTACTTCCAGAGAAACATTTGCCACTGTTTGTCAAGAGTTTGTGAATATACTCTATTATTGTCTTGAAAAGATTGAAAATCATTTCGAACATTTCTCAAATTGATAATAAAAATAAAATTTCATTTGAAATTATTAGTGTTTCATTTAATAAACCAAAAACTACTACTCCAAATGCAGCTTTCTGGAAAATCATCGAAGAGCAGTTTTTCAGAGCTTTTGGATCAGGTATCACAAAAAGGGGGTTGACATTCAAGACTATGAAGTTGGGGTATGAATTATTACCTCTTGAGGAGGAATGTAAGTATTCACCTAAGAAATTCAGTATTTTACCGAGTAAAATCGTATCAATAGTAATCGCTTTCATTGATAAGTGATAACAAATTAGTGAATGAATCTAATGAAAGTCAGAGTGATCTCTTGTTCTAGTTGATTCCTGGACAGAATACGTGTTTTTTCCACTGACCACTAATAGCAAAACGAAGAATACAACTAATAAACCATACTCATCGGGGAAAGTAGAACAAATGTATTCTGATACATAAAAAATGAGAAATGAAATTTTCTATGTTTTTCACCACATTTATTCGTAACTAACGTTAATGCAGTTTCGTCCTATAAGGACATTTTCAAACTTTCACATTAAACTATAAATGAATGATTACATTACCCCTTATACAGCGTGACTCACGGTCGATGGTAGGTTAGACGTTTCTGGAAAACGCAAAGCATGATTTTTCTGAAAATTCCACCTTCCACATTTCCTCACCTGTTCTATCGATCTGAAATATTTTCAGCATTGCGGCGTTGCCACTTCTATCAAAAAGTCCTAGCAACTACATTTTTTTTATTAACACCCCGTATATTAATACATTTTTAGAATTGCTCTGATATTTCAATACTTTTTTGTTGGGAATGTCCTGTACCTATCTCTATCTGTTTTCGAGATAAAAAATAAATTGTTCTAAATATAGTCCAAAACATAGCTATAATTGAATTTAAGTACATTAGTACTCTCAATTCATGAAAAGTTGATATTTCGATGATAGCTTGGACAAACTCGAAGTATTCAAATAACATCAAGAAATCGACTCCATATCATACTATTATTTCCATTGTGCATAAAAGTAGTCAAAAGTTCATTTTTTCGAATGAAACCCCCTGTATATTACTCGGTAAATTGAGAGATGGTGAAAAATGCTTCATGATGATATATCATGACCCTATACCCAAATCTTCAAGTTTTCTTAATACAGCCATTTTTGTGGAAAAAAAGTTATTCACGTTTTACCTACAAGTGTTGAAAGTGGCATTTTATTTTGTGAGTGAAAATTATTGCAAAACGAGCATCAGCAAGTGGAGCAAACTCACGAGCAGAATAAAATTACTTTTAACAAAAGTATTATACAATTTTTTTTGTACAGCGTTACTGCTGATAATAAAAAAATTATAGGGTCCATGGGATTTGAACACACCGTTATTTTGAAGAGGATCATTGGTTAATCATGAAGGACTTTCTACAGTTGGACTGGATACTACTTCATCATCTTCAGTAACTTCACAGGGATTCAATATTACCAATAGCACGAACTGCATGTGTGAACTTTTCAAAATGATTTTTTGGTAGGTGTTCTAATTGAAGTGTGTTTATCGAAGAGATTTTCAATAACAGTTGTACAAAAATTAATTTTAGCTTTTGACAGTTTGGTAACTTTTATAAATAATTGATAAATGGTTATTGACGATGTTTCAAAAAATCGCCAAAAATGAATGCAAATATTGATTATTCAAACGACGTTCTCAAGAAATTATTTATAATACACGGACAGTATGATCAAATCATTGCCAGAACTTGTAGAAAATTCAACCAAATGTATTCTGAATCAACACCAAAGAACGAGAGGGAGTTTGTAAGATTACAAAATGATTTCCTTAACTATGGCT